>CALNXI010003088.1:16429-31275 GCA_942486025.1 Porites evermanni
GGGGGAATGGGGGGGGGGGGGGGGGTGCGCACCCCCTGCACCCTCCCCCTAGATCCGCCCCTGATACAGGTCATTTTCACGATGACGACTTTTGACTAAACTACCAGAATTCATTTCGTTTTTTCTTTCGTTTAATGCGCCTATCAATGGTTTGCCCCAGGATGGGGGGGCCGGGCAACCCACGGGAATTAGACTTCGTAAAGCGCACGTGGGTGGGGATTTTGACATCCACAACGGTCCCCAGGGTGGGAAATTTGACTCGACCACCATCTTGAAAAGTGGAGAGGACCTGGGAATGAGTGAGTGGTCCGCCATCTTGGAAAATTATACCCAGAAGTCATTTGAGCGAGTTTCCCGCATCCAAGGTACGGAGTACCGTGTTGCTTTTTTTTAAGCAAAAATGTTGTTTTTTATGCCCATCAGTGCGCTGTCTTTAAAGTTCTAATAACATAAGGTATTTTTCCTTCAGCTTTGAGAAGAAATATTCGCACAAGAGCTCATTTAGATCAAAATTTACTTCCTACTTACCTGTCTTCAGAGGATGGCGCCCTACATCAAGTTTTCGATACTCTCTGTGTTTATAGATTTGCTAGTATACTCCAAATGTTAAATTAAATGAAATTCTGGTCTGTTGTGGACCTCAGTTACAAACATCAGTTGGATGAAAGCGGAATACGACCTATTCCAGGCGTGACATAGAAGATGAGAAACCTGTGCCAAATCTCACCAAACAATGACAAGTAGTGCTTTATTAAATAATCTTATTTTTTGATACTTTCTAGGTCAATTGTTTAATAATTCTACCCTAAAAAAATTTTGCCTACAAGAAATACAATTTGGATTGTTTTGAGAGGATCTTGTTGAATCGTTGTTTGTTCAAATCAGTGTTGTGTCTGGAGGACTGCTGCAATAAACTTGTTGTGAGTGCCTA
This sequence comes from Porites evermanni, assembly GCA_942486025.1. NCBI lineage: Eukaryota > Metazoa > Cnidaria > Anthozoa > Scleractinia > Poritidae > Porites > Porites evermanni. The sequence continues at coordinate 17,361 of CALNXI010003088.1, forward strand.
TCATTTCGTTTAACTTACTATGAAGGTCTGTGGTCCTCAGAGGTGGGAATTTGATTTACAATGGAGACCCAAGGGTGGGGAAATTGACATTTGAAAACCTGAAAATGTCAAATTTCCCGTGGGTTGCCCGGCCCCCCCATCCTGGGGCAAACCATTGATAGGTGCATTAAAAACACAATAGGCCTAATTTGCACAAGAAAACAACAAACTGAAGGATTCTGGTAGTTGTAGTAAAAGCGAGTCGACATCGTGCAATTGCCATATTTACTGCATACTAGCCCGAAGAATCCATGCCAACCACTGCACTGATCTTCAAACAAAACGTCCCACTTTTGGCTGTCAAACAAAGGTTTGTTTTTAGATATCGTGTTTAAAAACATGATATTTATATTTGGGATTTTAAGGCATTTAGTTCACTTATAAATCTATAAATATGCGGTGTGTGTGCCTGTTGAAGTGGGAAAGATATAGTCCGTTTCAAGCTTGGTCTAAAAGTGCTCGAACTGTCATATCATCTGTTCATGCCTCGTAGGTGATTTTAAGCTCGTATTCGACCGTACGCACGGGTTACAATATCCCCCTTAACTAGCATTTTAACGGGCATTTTAACTCTTTCTTCAAAGTCACGGCGAGGAGGTCGCGGGATCGGAAGTCGTTCCCCATAACCAATTAATGCTTTTACTTATGAGTATTCTCTTCGCTCTTCTCAGTTTTCAGTGGGTTAAGTCATATCTATTTTGCATTAAAGACCTATGGAGCGGACTTTGTAGGGTTAAATATTTCGCCTATAAATGTAATTGAAGACAATGGACTTAAAAAGGCGCGAAAGTGAAAGCATGAAGACAACGCTATTTCTGGTTATTTTCGAAATTTGATTATGTCATTTCGCTTCCGTCCACCAGTCGGTTAGCGTCTGCAGTTGGCAGTGGACTGAACTTAGCAAACTGAACAAGCTAAAATTAAAGTAACATAGTGAAGAAATGCAGTGTCCCTAACTCTTTCGCTAAAATCGCGTGATTTGTGGAAAAAATTCACAAGATTTGCGTGAATTATTACGCTATTTATAAATAACATTTAGAACATCCACACGCCGCGACGGCTCCCAAGCGTAACTTCTCTCGTGCCTAATCGATCAGTTTCTTCCTTCACTTTTACTGTCTTTAACGAATTATCACTTAGCGTCAAGTTGGAAAGATTAAAATAGGAATTTTTTGCGCGAAAAATGAGCGGTAAAATAATCATGAAATGTTCAGCTTTAATATTCGGCCAACTCAAGATCATAATTTATTCACTATTTGGACTCTATATTCACGACGATCATAATACTACAGTAAAAACCCGCGTTTAAGAAACTGTTAGGCTAAAATTTTCATTTTAAACCCGGTTTTCATTAGAACTTATTTAGCCTAAGATTTCAGTAGGTTTTTATTTTACAAAAAATGAAGGCACAGATAAAAATACAGAAAAAAGTTTAGTCTAGGTTTCAGTCAGTAAAATTTAAAATGTAACACAGCATTTCATGGACACTGCAAGCATGAAAAACATGCATGCTAGTACTTTGGAAAGAAAAATTCACTGTATGGTTATCATCTAAACTGTATTCTAGATACAGCAATATATTCCATATCACATATAGCCTGTGACGATAAGTTTTGCCCTTCCAAGCGCAAATCGGGGAAATAAGCGTTAACAGAATTCGAGCGTCTTCGGCGTGTGAACTCGTCACTGTTCCACGGCCGTACTAAGAACTACTAAAACTGGGAAACAGGACAGCACTCAAACTTGGACTTCAACAGTTTGATCTTCAGCTCGTGAACGTAAATCATATACATGCATGTAAATCTACAATGTAAAATCGAAAAACAGCGATAACAGTGTTCTATTTATACTAACAGACCAACTTACTACAACATCTCAAAACAAATGGAAAGAAGGCTGAATAAAATCAGCTGATGACTGAAAACGAATCTGGATAAATTCAGCTTTAAAGTTCATATATAAAAACTGGACAACTCAAAATTAAAGGCCAGTCAAGGAAATGAATTTCGGAAACTCAGCGGTAATTAAAAGCTGTGTAAAAGATTTTCAGGTTTCCTTTGCTCAGGATCCCTCAAAATGAAAAAAAACTAAAACGGTTGGTATTTGAACAGGAGAAAGATCCAGTTGTTCAGTGACTAAGCTGTATAATTATCCAAAAACAAATCATGCTTTCAACATTGAAGTGAAAAGTGCATAATTTAAGGGAACTAAAACAACTCAATGCAAATTCAATGTAAATTAAGGCTAAAACAACTTCAAAAGGAATATTTAAATGCTAGATATGAAATTCGAGGCAGATAAAGAACATAACAACATAACATAACATAATTTATATAGCGCTAACTCCACTAATTGACCAAAGCGCTTAATACATGGAAAATCTCTCCTTACAACCCAGTACAGTAAAACCTGTATGAAGAGGACACCGTATTAAGTGGACAACCTCTATTAAGCGGACAGTAGCCGAAGTCCCCAAATTTATTTCCCTTTCAGGGGCGGATCCAGGATTTTTTTCAGGAGGGGGTGCACTCGTCTCTTGCTCTACTTAAACACCAATAAACCACATAGTTTTTTTCTTTTTTTTTTTTGGCAGAATAAGGCACCCCCTGCACCCTCCCCCTAGACCCGCCCCTGCCTTTTTTACTTTAAATAGAACCTTTATTAAGCGGACACCTCTATTAAGCTGACGCGGACACCTAAAAAGTACCTGAAATGGTCATTTGTATCATTGCAAACCTGTATTAAACGGACACTTGCAATTAAATTTCACCACTCAACATGCCAGACACCAGAAATGCGAAAGATTGCCACCCACAAATTTTTCGATTTTTACATTAAAAAACGTGACTTGAGGAAAAAATTTGATTAGTTTCACATTTCAGCATTGTTTTCTGTTTCGTTTTGTTTGTATAGAGCTTGTTTCACTCATCTGAATTCTTCAAATTTGAGTTGCAATCTATGTTTATGGTACTATGATCAATTGGTCCTCTTTAATAAAGAAATTAATGCAAATGTGTATAGTGATATAGACTCTGGGAGTATTCTAAACGTTTCCACTGTTCATTTGAATGGCATTTTACACCTCATGACGTTATCTATCGAAACCCGTATTAGGCGGACACCCTGTATTAAGCGGACACTACAGCATTCTCCAAGGGTGCCCGCTTAATACAGGTTTCACTGTAGTAATTATCTGACTGTGCTGTGCTGTGCTTATCGCTAGTGCCCTTATCAAACTACTGGAGAGCCTTTTAAGAACCTAAGTAGCTTAAAATCCCACTAAATACGATCTCTACAAGAACATATCTAGGCTACGTTGGAAAAATCTAGGTTCTTATTCGCGTCAGGTTTTTACTGTATCACAAGTCTTGACCTCTTTAAAGACTTCTTAAAAATAATCATAGGCTTGTCGCTTCTGTTTCGCTTCTGAACACTCATGTCGTTCGAATAAAATGCAACAATTTTAAAATGAAGCAAAAAAGACTTATAAATCTACACTAAAATTGCTTTGTTGTCTCAAACGTCGCGCGATTCTGCGTATATATGTCATATGCATATCAAGTGTCGTAATTAAATCTGCAAATCAACATGACTCTATTAACATACAAATTTTCAATCATATATATAATCAACAACTGCGTTGAAACACAGGAAGTACGTATCGTGTACGCAAAGAAAGCACCGAAAAAAATTAGTTTTCCGCTCCATTTTTAGTTCAGACTTCCTGCCAGCCTCGCGGACGGGCTTTCTTTATAATCGCATGCACTTCATGAACAGCATAGATTTTCATCTTCTTAGGGGAAAATCCAAACCTTGATTTCCGAATCCAAAGACGTATTTTGGCTTCTTTTGGGCAAATCCAAAAATGAATCGTGAATCCATAAAAATCAATCCACACTCTGGGTGGATTTCTCAGATCAAATTTTGAGATTCGCAATCCGAGCCGGGTTTTCTTTTGGGAAAGGATTTGAAAAAAGTATTTTTGACAAGCGGTTTTCCGGACAAAAATGGTACACAACAGATGTGATGTATGATATTCCTATGTTGGTGGCGCCTTAACTTAGACATTCTCAAAGCCCTTCGCTTCTTTCCAGGCCGAAAACATAAAAATTTCTAGCTCGCGCTTTACGCTCCAGAAAATTTGGAGGTCGACTTGTAGGCAAGTCTAGCCTTAACTCTGAGCCATTAGTTACACATATCATTCCGTTTTGGATTCTCCCAAAAAGCGCAGCCTTGGTGTTTAAGAAATTTAAAACAGACTGAAGATCAACGTTTGCGTGTATGTCGCACTTACTCCTTTTTACGAAACAATGAATTATATTAGGAATAGACAGGCCGATAGACAGATAGTCGCACCGGGCCACTTACTTACAAATCTCATGGCCAATTTCGATTAATCCAAGGCGAAATCCTCTCATTCAAGTTGGTTTTTTTTCTCTTCCATTTTTAGTTTCTTCTTTCATTTTTTAAACTCAAGTCGAAAGGAACTTGCTAAAACGTCAAATACAGTGGAACCTAGATATAACGAAGGGCCAAGAGACAGGCAAAATTGGTTCGCTATAACGAGATTTCGTTATATCGATCAAGGTTCTTTTTCATAAAGGGTGAAGAATATCTTTCGTTATACCGAGGACTTCGTTATAGTACATAGAGGTTCGTTATACCGAGGTTCCACCGTGTACTCCATCAATGAAGAATTTTATTGTTTAGATCACGACTTAAGACTAACTTCAAAATTCGTCTCAAGGTGGTTGCACTGAAATTTGTAAACAAACACTCCATATTATTAGACAGTTTGTCACATATGTGAACACCTCGATCTCTTACTTGTATAGGTGGACACTTTTCCTGGCCACAGTGATGTCCACTTACATATCGAGAGGTTTTGACTCTACATAAATAGCTGCGACAATAATTGTAATTGACTGTTTAATTTTTGATTGCAACTTTATAGATTAATTATATATTTACATACTTTAGGTAAATCTTTAACTGAGACTCAATGGCGCAGCATCAAGACCTTAAAAGAAAAGGAGGTGCTGATCCCGATCATCAGATGTCAAGAAATCATGCCCCTCCTCCTTCTCTAAGTATTGAAGTGCCTAAAATGAGAGATCTTCCAAACAAGTCAAACCCTTGGAGTGATGTCCAGCTTCCTGTTGACATTCTTCTGTCGACAGTAGAAGACATCGAGTTTTTAGCTTGTTATTATTTCTTGGAAAATTCTTTTAAAAGTTATCACCAGACCCTGGGATACGTTTACTTTGGGACCATGGGTGAAAGCGGAGAAGAGGCACAGAAAGTTGCGTTAATGAGATGTTGTAAAGGTTCTTCTGGTCCAGGTGGCTCTCAAAATGTTATTAAAAATGCAGTGATGCAACTGAGACCCAAGGCTGCTTTTTCCGTAGGCGAATGCATGGGTTTAAATCCAGAAGATACTAAGCTAGGAGATGTAGTGGTATCCTCTAAACTTTCAACTGAACAATTCACAACTCCAGTAAGAAGAAATATTGGCAACCTTAACTTGTCTTCAACTGAAGGCTGGAATCCACCATTGAAAGATCCAGTAGGGGAAAAAACAGTACTGGTACACCGTGACAGTGTCATATTCAGTGGTAGTCAATTCATCACCAAACAACGCCGCATGTCTCAATCGTGCGAGATTGCAGTTGAAGGGGAAGGGGAAGGTAAGATTAGATGCATATAACTATTAAAACAATTTGATATAGCATTCGATTTGAGGTCTACAACTTTTAACTGTCCTTTTCGGCAACATCTTGTAACTATGACAGAACCACTGATAGGTCCAATGGTGTGTGAGCAGGTTATTCTGGTGATGTACTTTACACTTATTGTGCAGGGAACATAAATTATTGAGCTTAAAAGATTAAGAAGTTTTAGTCACTACACTGCAGAGAAAAATCTGAGCTTTTATCTCCTCTAGATTCTTCTTCACAGTGGATTGAATAAGGATCATTTTCATATTGTATGCCGGTCTGTTTTTTCTTTCCACTTACAGGACTGTTTGCTGCAGCCTATGATATGAACATTGAATGGCTGATTGTTAAAGGGATATCACACTTTTCTGATGATAACAACACTCCTGATGAGTCTTGGAAGTCATTTGCTTCCATTATGGCAGCTTCTGTTGTGTCCAACATGTTAAATGATCCTGTTGTTTTTAAAGAATGGCCTCACTATGAAGGTATGTCACATCCCTGCCTGTTCTAAGAGACTGATTATTAATAGCGATGAATTTTCTGTTGAGATATTTTTGTGTAAACTGGTTCAATATTAACCTTGGTTCAAATCTTTGTCTCTGTTTCAAACTGAAATCATATATTAACATTGAAATATCAAAATCAAACGCCAAGAAAAAAATTGTTTTTAGGGCTTTTCAAATATATAATACTTTTCTTCTTTACAGACTCAGACTTGACAGCAAAAAATCACCCAGAGACAACCACAAAGCCACACAAACAGATACCAGGTAATATTCTGTCAATGTAATTACACTGTCCAGGAGTTTTTCCAGATCAAATGATTGAACACTGGTTTCAGTAGAATAAACACTAGACTTTAGATATAGTTGTTTGCCGCATCTTAGAGCACCATCATGTTTTCTTATTATTGTGAGATATGTCTTTGACAAGAGAGCAGCCTATTTTTGCCTGCTATTTATAACTCCTTTATTTTTCTTAGAAATTTTGCAGAAAAATGCCGCTTGAAGCATGCTGATCCATTCTCTACTCACTATCTGGTCAAAAAGATCCAAAACTTCCTAAAATGCGTTAAGTCCAACACTACGTACGCTGCCTTTTGTTCCTTATGTTAAATAGAAGTGTTGTTTTGAAAAGTGACACAGCCTTCTCAACTCAGTTTCCCCTGTTCCCTTCTCTCTTCCCTACTCCCTTCTCCCTGCCCCACTTTTTTCCTTATCTTGGGGATTTTGTTGGCTTCTTTTTGGTGAGACATGTTTTCAAGAAGTGAAACTTCTTGAAAACATTTCTGTCTTTTTTTCAGCTGTGTTTGTCATGAATTATTTCAATAATTCAACTGTCTAGGGAAATTTACAAAATTGAAAGGGATGTTGTAGAGGGAGGGTCCACTCCCACACTTTTTGGTGTTATGGTATGGTCTCAGTCTATCTATCCGCCCACCCACCCACCTACAACCTACATGTAACCTCAACAAAACAACCTATGACCTGCTCACCATATGCGTCGCCCATAGCTCCGTGCTTCTAGCATCCTACTTGTATCTGGAAGGTTGTGGGTGTGATTCCTGCTAAGGGATCGGATTTTCAGCATTTCTTTGTTGTACCTAACATTAATATTTTATTTCTAGCAATCATTCATCCACGTGCCATTTTCTCTAATTTATTCATGTTTCTGTAAATTGACTGTCTGCCATTCCTGGTAAGAATTGCTAGTGAAGTCAATCAACTACGATAAACTAGTAGAAAAACTTTTTGGAATTGACGAAAAGTTCTTGTTAACAGATGCTGTATGCCTTGAGGAGTGCCAGAAACAGCTGCGATCACTTTATGAAACCAGTAGCAAAGTCAAAATCATTCCATGGGACCAGGATGCTGCTGTTGATATTGATGAGATCTACACAGACTTGTCTTGGGTCAAGGATCACAGGAGACCCAGTGGAGTAACACAAGAAAAACTTAACCACTACACTGAGATTTTTGGCAGTAGAGGTTCTCTTCCTGCGCTAAAGCGAATTTTGGTTTATGGACAGCCAGGTAAGTGAGTCAATTGAGTAATAATTGTCTTATGCAACTAGAGTGTAAGTACGTGCCGACGACAAGCAGGAACACAGGAACTATTCGTTTACTGGCATAATACATCTACACACCTGTTAGCGAATGCAATGGTGCAGTTTTCTTGAGTGTTTTGCTGACATCTACATTCCAAGTGGGGTAATTTTTTTCGATGCTGTCAAACCCAATGGAAAGTTTGGTCTGTTCCTGTGAAAAATAAATTAATAGTTTAAGCAAAGTTCTTTTAGAACAATACATACACTGTAGGAATCAATTAATGCCGTAATGATGGCAATTTCAGATAAAATTATCTGAAATTTAAGTTCATTAAATGTATGGTAATATGTATGCAATCATAAAATTGTACCACAACCTTCACAGTAGACTAATGAGTGGCAGTTTGGCCCAGTTTTTTGAAGGCGAATCGCGCGCGCTAACCTGGGGATAAAGCACTGTCTTAGATAATTTTCTCTATTCTTTTAAGAGTATCTAATAATCAAATTGCAGACAAAAGGAATTAAACTCAATTTGCTTTTGAAGCTTTCATATCTGAATTCAAATTTCGCACTAACCTAGATAACCCAGTTTTGAACAACCATGCAGGCCCCAAATAGTCTGTGTATTTGAAACTTTTGTGAAGGATTCATTTCCATTGTCTTCATCATGAATAATTTTGAATACGTAAATTAGATACCATTATCGATGAATGTAACTCTGGTCTTTAATCAAAGCTAAGAATTCCAAAATACCCCCTTAGAGGCAGAGAAACATCTTTTTGGAATAACCTTAAAGGCAAAGGCTACCCTAGTGTTATTCACTGTGCATATGGCATAAAAAGTTTAGACATAATTCCGTAAAAAAATATAATAAAATAAAATAAATACTCTTAGACGGCGAGCGGTCGTCCTTTTTACTGCTCGTAGTTTTATGAAAATTATAAATTTTAGATTCCACTTCACGTGTCGCCCCATATAAGGGAATCCAAGACAGCCTTGGATTCTGGATTGCACATCGTGGATTCCGGATTCCAATTACTGGATTCCAGATCTCTTTCATTGGAACTTCTGGAACTTGGATTCCGGATTCCGGATTCCAATTGTTAGCGGGATTCCGGATTCCTACAGCGTCATTCCGGATTCCAAGGCACAGGATTCCGGATTCCACATAAAAACCATTTCCCAGATCATGGAATCCGAATTCCCTTATATGGAGCGACACGTGACTTCACATGATTCTGTTGAAGACTTATTGATAGTTTGTTCATATATGTCACCTAGGTATCGGCAAGACTGTTTTCACGAAGAAAGCAACTTTTGACTGGTCCCGGCAGAGATATTCAGAAACATTAGGGGAATTTGATCTTGTCCTTCTGGTGAGATTACGTGACGTTAGTAATCTCCAAGATGTTTCGTCAATTCTGAGGGCTTCTGAAGTGCTGGATAGTAATGGTGCAATTTCCGTAAACAACATGTATGATTACGTTTGTCGCCATCAAGAAAATGTCTTGCTTATCTTGGACGGCTACGATGAGTATGTTTACAGTTCAAAAAACGAGTCGCCTGTCTTCAAAATCTGGAAAAAAAGCCGATTGAGAGATTGTTGTGTTGTAATTACTTCAAGGGAAATGAAAGCTGAGACGTTGAGAAATTTTAGTGATGCTCAATTTAAAATTGACGGCTTTAATGATCAGCGCCAAGAAGAGTTCGCTCGTAAATTTTTGAATGATGATGAAGATGTGGGAGTCTTTTTTGAATACTTGGAGGAGCACGACCTAAGAGAACTAGCACAAATTCCCCTTTTGATGTTAATGTTGTGCTTACTCTGGACAAAAACAAAACGCGAAGAACTACCAAAAGAACGCGCAGACATCTTCGCCCAGTTTGTTAAGACTTTGTTTGATCACTTGCGTGAAAAACACTCTGCTGAATCAGTGGTTGTTAAAGATTACTCAGATGAATTATACGCATTAGGACGCTTGGCCTTTGAAGCCCTTTTACAAGGACAGTTTTATTTCCCTGTTAATCAGTTACCTAGCTACATTTTGATCGAGAGGCTGATTGAAGTCGGCCTTTTTCAGGTTTTAAATGTGGCGAGTTTGAATCCTGAAAAAGGCGTGTACTTTATTCACAAATCCGTACAAGAATACCTTGCTGGGAAATTCCTGAAAGAAGAGCTGACATCTAAAAAGGCTGAAAGTACAAGTTCCCTCTTAAAGTTGGACTCAGTTAAAAAGATCGAAAAGATGTGCGAGGTTTTAAAATTTGCTGCTCAGTTGTCAGGAGAAGCTGCGCGCGAGATTGTGATTCACATTGGAATGAAGAGCGAACCGACAGAGTTCAGATTCGACAACGAAACACCGTCAAAGGAGGACTTGTCAGGGGAACAAACAGATTTTATTAATCTTTGTAATCAGTTATTTTTCTCCTGCTCAGCTGAGACAAGAAAAAACCTCTTTCCTACATTTCTTTCTTCCTTAGGAGGAATTCTTGTAATTAGTGCAGAGCAGCTAAATGTTATCGTACGTGAAAATTTAGTTCAAACTGTCGAAACACTCAACTACGTTTTTTTCAATAAACACAATTATAGAATTTCTACAGAGCAGGAATTAGAAATTTATGGTAATTTAGAAAGGTTATCACAGCAATTAAACGCAGTTATTGTCAGCTGTGGAGGAGAAAAGAAAGCATCAGAATTCTTAAGCAACTCAACATGTCGTAGCATAGATGAATTTTTTTTAAAGAAAGAAGAAAACAACACTCACCTTTATTTAGCTCAAATTTTAAAAAATACGTTTAGCGACATTCCTTTTCTTCCTTCTATAACTAAGGCGCTTATTAGTAAACAGGACACAACAAAGAAGACAAAAGTGAATGCTGATAAGTCAAGTGAAGAGAGCAGCAGCACCTATTCAAAGCGCCATGGTCTCTCCAGGGTGCGGGAGATTAATGCTTGGTATGTGGACAGGTCAGATGTGGAACTCTTGAGTGGGATGATGGCGTTTATCACCGCTCCACACGGGATAGTGATTTATGGTCAGAAAGGTGAAGTGTACGATGCTGAGGTAACAGGGTCTCTGATAAGGAGCATGCAACCAACACACAAACTGAAGATATTAGTACTCCATGGTATCAATGTAACATCATCACCTGCTGTGGAGTTCATCAAGAATTTATTTAAACAAGCTCCATACTTGGAGGTGCTCAGCTTGTGAGTCAATCCTCTTCTGGGTGAAGGAGTCAGCAGCGTAATTCAGCATCTGAACTGCGCTCCTCATCTGGACACACTGGGACTTATCAAGGTGAAGATGACTCCACAGCAGGTGAGGGATCTGACAGCAGCAGTACAGCAACACGGCAACATCACTAATCTGCTGTCATCCTACCACGTAAGATATCCAATTTTATCGCACTTTGTTTCAGTATTCTTTTTTTGCAGTTTTTTTTTCTACTCAGCTCCTGCCTTTCGCCATTTTCCTTTCTTTGTCATTTTTATACTCAACAAAACACAAGATTCAAGCTTACTATTGAAAACAAATTGCAGGCTTTAGCAGATTCAAAGTCATCGTTTCAAATTCATTCTTTTCAATCGATTAAACTAAGTCGAAAAAATGTTTAAACCGAAAGCAAGTAAATTAATCTGAAGGTGTCTTCCCTGTGCAAAATAATGGATCAGCGATTTCTCTGCGAGTCTGGTTCGGCAACTCGATATGAGCTCAGTTAACAAACTTCTGAATGATATATGTATTAACACAAAAATTCCATAGCATTAACATATAAATCAATTTTAATTCCTTACTTTTCATGAAATGATGAATTACAAGCATTAAGTCATAATATGTTCTGTTCATGTTCAATTCACAGGGGCACCCAACGACAGTAAAATATTTGTTCGGAGAAGCAAAAATTGCCTAGAATTTTCTATAACATGAAGACGGCTAGAAAGTTCTAGAGAACTATTCCATTCATGTAAAATTTTTGAACCTTATTTATTAAGTTCCCTATGATTTTTAATTTTCTCATTTTACTTACCAATTTGGGCTATTTTTCTTAGAAAAAAGGAAACCTAAAATTTTCGGATTCAAAAATGTGATGGAGAGAGGAATCAGGAAACGTCTCACCGACTTTCGTAATACGTCAAATTTCATCTAAAAATTTTCGGGAAAATAAGACTCAAGGCCTTGAAATTTCGAAAAGGTGCAAGTTCCCCTAGGATAACCGAACAGACACAAAGTTTACAGCGTCGCTTAGAATGCTTTTCTAGAGATCTAAAAGTACTAGCTCTGGATAGCCTCAAAAGTGTTTTCATTGCATTTAGGAGGAAACCTTCGTTGGGTGCCCCTGAATTCAAGCAAACAATTTCAAAAATTAAGAGGAAAAAGTGTCACCACTCACAATTTCACTTTTATCGCTAAGGTTTTCCTAAAATCAGCCAACTCAAGTAAAGTTTCTTTGAGATTCCAGGTAACGAAGAAGTCCTTTCAGAGCTGTTCTTTTGTTTGAATGTCCCTTGCGTTGCGGTAAATACTTGTCCTCCCGTAAGGGCCAATCGACATATTCACTTTTCCCCCGCTTAAACGCCAGCTGGACGTATAGGTCAGACAACCACCGCCCCCCGCCTCCTCCCGTTCTTAACGTTCACTTGAAATGTTGCCCCAAACGTCACTGTATTCAAGAAAGAATACCGGCTGACATGCACGTGCGTGAAGATGTCGACACACACACAATTTACTGCCTTTAAAACGTGGTAAAAACTTCATACTTTGAATAAAGCTTTCTCTTACCTGTTCTCTCTCAACATCTGCATAACTGCTTTTTCCTGTCGATTCTTTTGATTTCCTGAGCTGGAATCAGTTTACCCCTGGGGTTATTTTTATCCTTTAATTGCTTACCACTTAAAGAAAGGTTTAGACTACACTTTCGATCTTTTAAACGATACTTTAAAAGTTGAATGGTGTTAGTGTTATTGTGTGATTTGTTGTAGGATTTTATAGGGAACCCCAAGCCTGAACACGAATGGCCATCAGAAGAAGACTGGAAGTGGTGGTATCCTAGTCTCTCTTCTCACTCATCAAATGAATCACAGCCGCAAAAACAATAGGTTGGTCATCAACTTTGCTAAACAAAATGGAGTATAATATTTCCTGAGTTTAGTTATTTCTTGAAAAAAAAAAAAACTGAAAAAAAAACATTCCGTTTAAAAGTATGTTTTTTTTTCATTTTTTCAGGAGTTCACTTAGCTTAAATACTAGGCAAACGGGAAATGTGTTTTGTATCAAAGTAGTTTCTGGCAGTTGTCGTTTTTTTTTTTCGTTGTCACGATTTCATAAAAACTGATTCAAGTGAAAACGGTGGAGTTGAATGTAAGTCTTACTGATAATAATAAGTTGTTTCTGTTGTCTTAGGCTCCTTAGCTCACTTCTTTTAAAATCTTTCAGTCATACCAAAACGGTTGTCTTACAACCATGGCATTTAATTGTGGACCGTCCACAATTAAACGGTAACGGTTACCGTCCGAACAATATTGGAACGGACTGCCATCTGTTTTATAAGTTTTTTACCGTTCGGGAGGTCGATTTAATCGTTTTAAGTGCACTTTGAAAAAAATTGCTGATTTTCGTTCGTGAAGTTTATACAAGCCGGATTTTGGGAGAAAATGGGGATCTTTGTGATGTTTACTGACTTGCAAGTTTTACCGTTATCGCTGTAGTAGAGCATTTTCACGCAGTTTAAGCAAACATGGAGGTTGACGCTTGGATCAAACCAGTCAAAAGTAGACAGAGGTTGTCTTTGTATAGTCTTGTTTTGATAACTAAAAGAAGGGTTTCTTTTTGCTCAGTTATGTTATTGGCTCATCAACTCCTAGCCTGTTCAGAAAGTGGAAAGTGCCACTCTCTTCTATCTGAAAGCCTGGAACAGGCTCATCAACTTTTCTTTTCTTTTAGCCCTCGCACAGATTCTGGCAGAGAATTCCCCCCCCCCCCCCCAAAGTATTCACGACTCACCCATTCCCCGCTGACGAACAAGACACCGTGGGAAGCACATTTCCAGCCCCACCTGATCCTACTGGTAAGGTTTTAAGTCCCCTAGCCCCCCCCCCCCCCCCCCC
>CALNXI010003088.1:31328-48828 GCA_942486025.1 Porites evermanni
CCCCCCCCCCCACAGTTCCCTGCCTTCCCAATTAGATCACAGATCTAACCTATTGGCGATTAACGCCCTGAGCAGTAATAAGAAGTTGTACATAAGTTCGTTGCGGTCAAAAGTCAGCCCTAATTTCTGTTGGGTGATCTGTGCATTATTGGGTGTCCTCTGCAATTAATAAGCGAGGTTTTTGAGATTGCATTTGTGTCGGCACACATTTGCTTCGCTTTGAGCGAAGCGTACAAATTTCAAGCGTTTACTGAAGGTCTTTTATCGATCTGTGTTTGCTGAATCTTTCAAAGCCTTCATCGTTCAAAAGTTTCGGCGGTTGTTGGTGCCACAAAATAAATTTACCGAGTTGTGTAGCTCGGCGGCCGTTGTGCCACAAAATAAAGCTACCGAGATGTGAAGCTTGGCGGCACCATTTCATCATGACTTGTGATATTTTCTGCACCGGACAAACGAGCATTTTAGGTCTATGTTATTTATTCGGCAAACTTATAAACAACCCACAGGAGCTCCACTCTCAAGTCATTGAAATCAACACATTCGACAAAATTACTGTACCCGTTGAAACGAACCACACGATATCACTAGCCTTCAAGACTCTTTATAATGATACACAATCCTTACGTTTAAAATATAATATACCATGATCAAACAGCTAGCTGTACGCCTAACAAGCACATCGAACGCACTCTCCTAAGCTCCGATTACTCCTAGTGTATACTGTAGGTGGGGCATTAGTAGGTGAAGAGCCACCTCGTGGAAGTACTACTAAAAAAATCGTTATTGTTATTATTATTACCAACTGTTATTATTATTATTATTATTATTGTTATTACTATTATTAAGTAATAAACTTCCTCGCGGTTTTTTTTTTTTCAATACTAGAAATTGTAGAGCCTCAGCGAAAGAAAAGGAAAAGGAAAAGTGGGAAGGCAGAACAAGGCACCGAAGCTGGTGAGCTATGTGCAGGCAGAACGTTTCAATTAAATCCATAGATTATGACAGAATGCTTATTTCTTTGTTCGGTGAAAATCGAAGGTCAGTTCGCTTAAAAACCTCTGAGATTGAACAGTAAGCGTAGTTGTAGAACCTTTTTATCAACGTTCGAATGAGTGAAAACCTCTGTCTCCATAGAACATTTGGACAATCAGCCAATCAAAATAACTACCCGGTTTTAGGGTAGTGACGTCACTGGACAGCATTAGCGGCTCGTTGATTCAGAAGTCTTTCTCAGGAGTTTGCGATCGACTCGAGGAGACGACTGAAATTGAGGCTAACAGTGGTTACCATAGCATCATTGTACACTGTGGTAGCTATTTAGTTCTTAGAAAGCCATGAACACAAAATTTATTTCTTTCGGTTGTCGTCTTGTATATGTAGGCGGCGAAGAATTTACGAGGAAGGGAAAGACAAGAAAAAAGCATAAAGAGAGTCGGGTAACAAAAGGTATGGTGAAAGTCACGCTTCATGTAATCCAATGATGAATGTCGACAATTCCAAAACTAATTGCCCCTCGAAAGTGACGATTATTTTTTCAGAAAAAAAAAATTAAAAATATTCTTCAACAGCAACAATTTATTGAAAGTTTAGCAGAGCGTTCAGGACCCATCCGGATTCCTTCATCATTTATGACGTTTGCTGTTATTCACAGCCTCGGTTTGATGAGACACGTGCGACACGTCGTAGCGACAAATCGCTTCGAGTGTACTGGAGAATTTTGGTGAAAATCTTTGTCGCTGCAACAGAATTTTGTCGNTGGTGAAAGTCACGCTTCATGTAAACCAATGATGAATGTCGACAATTCCAAAACTAATGGCCCCTCGAAAGTGACGATTATTTTTTCAGAAAAAAAAAATTAAAAATATTCTTCAACAGCAACAATTTATTGAAAGTTTAGCAGAGCGTTCAGGACCCATCCGGATTCCTTCATCATTTATGACGTTTGCTGTTATTCACAGCCTCGGTTTGATGAGACACGTGCGACACGTCGTAGCGACAAATCGCTTCGAGTGTACTGGAGAATTTTGGTGAAAATCTTTGTCGCTGCAACAGAATTTTGTCGCCGCGAAAAATCGCACAAATTCAGTCTGATTTTATTTTTTTCTGACTTGTTGCAGCGACAAAACTTTGTTGCGGAGACAACGATTTTCACAAAAATTTTCCAGTACACTCGAAGCGATTTGTCGCTGCGACGTGTCGCCTCACCGTGTTGCTGCAACTAGTCGCCCGACCTGTACACATGAAGTGATCTTTCGCCGTGATGTGTTGCTACAACTTGTCTCTTAGTGTGTACCGACCTTAATGTCACTTGGGGTGATCCTAATTTTAGCTTTGTTTGTCTGCAGATAGTCCGGTTTTAACTGGAGCTCCTACAATTCCTATAGAGTGCATTGATCCAGCCACTGTCTGGCACCCTTCGATGAATACCTCCCTCTTGATTCATGGTTTGTTGGGATCGCCAGGGAATTGTAACAGTGGTTCTGTTATGTTCTCAGTTAGGCCACCCTCCAGTAATCCTAGTGGTATTTTTCCCGTAAGGAGTGCCGGCCGGAACTGCCACTACGTGGATTGCAATCGGAAAGTACAATTCCTAGCGGGACGCATCTCTCTCTGGAATCGTCATTGCCTGGGATGAAGAATAAAAGTCCAGTTGTCTTAAAACTAGTACAAAATCCTGACAATCCCTTCGTTGCATGAGCCTTGGATCTGACGCAAGTCCAAGCGACTAAACTACGGCGTACATAAACGTTTGAATGATTACAAATTTTGTTATCACTGTAAATAATAATATTTTTTTTGACACGAAAAAGTACAAGTAATTATGCTGTGCGATTTGACATCGAACACGTACTAAATGCAGGCAGTCCTTCGAATCAAACTGAAATAAGTCCGTGGGCGACAATGTTACTCTGCGCATACTTGTTATGATGTAAGATTTGTACAAATTCTGATCTGTGTGTAGTGTAATCGATTTTTGTATATTTATTTCTGTAAATAATATTCAATTAAACTTATTGACACGAACAAAACTGTAATTCTGCCGTGCGATCTGTACTGTTATCGTCTTATTGTTTCCGCTTTTATAAAAACAACAACATCGTATTTAGTGCTTACTGCAGCGCAAGTTATATTAATACAGGGGGCATATACATTTATTACGCGCTCCACCACTATGGGTCAATAGTAGTAAAAAAGAGTTTTTTTCATGTTGACGTTGCCTGCTGCGTTTTTCGTATCTTTTCCAAGTACTAAGTACCCAAAAATCAACGGCAAATATGAAAAACTTCTATCATTTTTGGAATTTAGCTTTTTATGACTAGTTATAGCTATCGCTAAGTGCCAACGAGCGGTAGGCAGTAAATAAATTCCAGCGGGCAAATGAATGCAAATGCTATTCGCGCATGATGCAAATGAATCCACCCGACGATTGGTTGAAGACGGGATGAGCACGGGACTCACAAACACGCACACAGCTCGTGGATTCTCTGATCTGTGTTATCGATCGTTCGCTCGAAAACAATGCATTCTCTGTCCTGCATTACGTCATAAATGTTGCCTTACATTATACACTAAAGGGTGTATTTGTTTGGGAAAATCCAAATCCGGATTTCCGAATCCAAAAACGGATCATGAATCCATAAAATCCACACCCAGGGTGGATTCTTCGGATCAAATCCAAATCCAGATTTTTGAGATTCACAATTTTGGGAAAAGTTTTTTAAAATGTATTTTTGGTAAGCGGTTTTTCTGAAAAAGAAATGGTACGGAACAGATGCCTAACATGTATGACACTGAACCTATGTTGGTGACGACTTAGGGACCGGTCATTATTTATGTGGGGGGGTGGGGGGGGGAAAAATCATGGGGTGGGCCAGGCCTATTTTTTTTAGAGAAAAGGGGTGGGCCGAAAGAGAATTTCATGATGATTGGGGTTGGGTCATCGTGTGTTTTGTAAAGAATCACACTCACTACAATTCATGTGGAAGACCTAAATAAATTCTAATGCAATACGAAAAAAAAACTGGTGAAGAATTACATTGAGCACTTGTCGCAGCTGCAAAATGTCAATGAAATCCGTAAGCAAGAGCGAAGAAAAGAAAAGCTTGTTGGAGCCATAAAAGATGTACATTGCTATGACTGGAAAACACTTGTAGAGAAGGGGGAGCTTGACACTCTGAAAGTCCCCGAGTTGCACAAATACATTGAGCATAATAAACTTGTCAAGAACGGAAAGAAAATCGACAAAATCAAGCGAATCACAGTATACTATTATGAAACTTCAAAGGAATCTACATTTCCTTCAAGCATCAGTGTTGGTGAGGACAGTGATGAGAGTTACAGTGACAATGACCTTGTTTTGTGTGATGAAAGTGAAAGCGAAAGTGAATCAGATGATGACAGTCATACTGTAACAATACAAGAAGGCACATCAACAAGAAGTGGCCACAGAGTAGGACACTGGTCCACAAGATATGCTGATTTCGTTCAGTGAACAGGAACTCCTTATAGAGGTATAGATTGAAGGGGGTTGGGGGTGGGTCACCTCTTATATAAAGTTATATGGGGGTGGGTCAAGAATTAACTAATGGCCTTAAAGGGGTGGGTCACATTTTTTCTTTCATGCTAAAACAAAAAAAATCCCCCCCACCCCCCCACATAAATAATGACCGGTCCCTATTAAAAATTTTGAGCCATTAATTAAATATCATTCCATGTTTGTCATGTATTCAAATTGTTCGTAGACTGTTTTTAAACTCTTACTTGTCATGTTTTTTGTACGTATGTAGAGTCTGCTTTACGCCGGTTTATGTTCCAAGTAATTAAAAAAAAGAACTCCTCGGCTTCAGTTTTATGCCGGTGTCATTCTACGGTCGGCCTCGCCGCGTCAACTTATGCACCTGTCAATGTAAATCCCGTGAGGGGGGAGTGCGGGCAAGGGGCGGGGATTTTATGCCTGAGACTATCCCCCTGTCGGGCTTTTGATCGTGTGAAGCGACCCCGGGGTCGGGACATTTGACTTTGACCGACAGAAGCCTGGTATCAATTCAGAAGCGGTTACCAAGTCCGTCCCTCAAGGCTTTCTGAAAGTCACCCTGTTGGAGAAGGGTATGAAGTTAATAATGTCTATTTTGAGAAAGGTTTTATCTTCAAGTTCCCATCTGATTGTATAACTCGATTGAAATCGAATTCCACCTTGAAAGTCAGAGGATTTTTTACGGGTCACTGATCCGACCTGTTCCGACATGTTGAGCAGATGTTATAAAGCATTTTACGTTTCATTAATATTATAATAGCACAGTCAATCTTCCTGGAGTGATTTTGTTGTCAAATCAAAATAGGAGATGCTAGTGGAGAGAGAAAATACTTAATTACAGCGAGTAATTCAACGGAGCTTACGTTAACCATAAAGAAAAGTATTAAGAACGTACTTTTGAAATATTCTTTTAATTTGTTTTATATAGTGTTATAGTATTGTTTGTTTAGATTGTTTCCCCTGGGGTGGGGGCTTTTTTGACACTTTTGATCAACCTTTCGTTTCCCACCCTGGGCAATTGATAAAAAAATTTCAAAATTTGTCAAATCCCCACCCCTTGCCCGCACTCCCCCCTCACGGGGTTTACATTGATAGGTGCATTACTTTATTTAGTCTAGTTTTCACTTATTCTGTTAGCCTTAATTTCGTTACCATCTGTACTGGTCCCGATGTTTCTTAGCTATTTTATGTAGCTTCTCGTTTACTGCTCGTCTTCATGTTATTAGGCTTTATTTTATTAGTTTTGCCTTATAACCCCAAAGGCGATACCATAGCATAGGTTGGGGTTACACGGTCCCTATTTTTTCAACAGTTGGTTTTTTCGGGTTTACGTGTCCGGCTGAGGCGTGTTCTTAGAATTACTGTAACAGTGGAGTTTTTCACGTTTGTTAATAAAGTGTATCATGGGCCTGGCTGACCGACGCGCTCATGCCTCCTAGCGTTGTTTTGTTTGTTCGGTTGTGTAGCGGAGGCAAAATAGTCAGTTATCTGCTGCAGCTGCTGCCATTCTCGTTCCCAGAGCTTTCGATCCTTTTGGTCAGCGTCGGGGATCGATCCCGACACTGACCAAAAGGATCGAAGAGCTGGAAACGAGAATAGTTATCTGCAAGCAAATAACCACAGGCCATCCAACTCTGTGGGAGTTCGTTGGACTTTGAATTTTAGAAGTGAATGCATGAAAATAAACAAAATACGTCCTGTTTTTTTTTTCTTTGACAAAAAATGGAGATAAAAATGACTTACCTTGTGGTTTTGTTTTGTTTTTTACTGTCTCTTCGCCTCTAGAGCCATTTGGAAGCCGTTTTGTCGACGTTTAAGATTTTGAGTTGTACTAACAATAAGAAAAATGGGAAGGCTGAGAATTCTGCAGCCGACCATTACAGCTCGAAGCTCCATAAATCCCATAAATATAGTCTAAACTCGCCAAAATTGCCGTCAAAGGATCTGTCGATAATTTGTCTTTCCCATCTATGCTTCTGGAGTCTCGGCGGGTGAAACTAGAAATTAGAGCCGAGGAAACGGGATGCTCTCGCAGGCTAATAAATACTATGATAAGACTAGAGTAGATTTAACAGTGTGTTAGAATAATATTCCTATCCGAGTAAATAGAGTAGAGTACAAGAGAAGAGATTTATGTAAAAAAAGATAAAAGTCGAGGCAAGTCGAAATTACAGGAACTGGATCCACCAGTAGCAGGTGTGAGTTAAAGCTTTTTTATTTGAGTAAAGTGGAGCAGGTAATATTATTATGGGAAGACAATTGATAACGGGAGATTGCAGTTGAGGCGAGGAGAAAAATATGGATCATGAGGTCTGTCAGTAATACAACCAATGAGCAGAGTAATGTAGAGGAGAAAAGAGATGATTGACAATATAAGCCTATGGTAGGGTAAAGAGTCGAGTTAACATTTAGCTAATTCCCATTCCAGAAATTAGAGTAGGGTCTACAGCAGATGAAAATAGAGGGGTGGTCAAATCATGTAATAAGATTAACGTCAAGGCACGTAGAAGGGACTGAGTAAAGTTGAAGATTGCAGTTGAGGAGAGCGAAAAGGAATTGAATAGATACATGCAAGTCTGAGTAATTCCATTTTCATTCCAGCAAAAGTAGATGAGAAGAGAGATGATTATTGAAATAAATTATAATAATAGAATTGAGGCAACTGGAAATTACAGGTCGAAAAAAAAATGGACTAAAAGGTCTTGGTTAAACCTTTTTAAGGAAAATTAAATGTAGAGAGGAGAAGAAAGGAAAAGGAAAACAAGAATCGTCTGATATCAGAAAGGAAACTGAGAAAGGCATTGAAGAAGAACACCACTACAAAAATCTTTTAGTTTTCGGCACACAATATTAATGGGATCAACAGTCTTTCATGTGGCCAAACATGTGCTTTCTATAAAACAAGTTTAGTCTTCTTTTGACATTTATTATGACTAGCATCCATGAGATGCTGAGAAGCCTTGAGAAAACATGGCCAACCTGAATTTAATTCTGCAGGGGAGATAGAGATTAACTTGGCTTTAACTGTGTGCTGAACTTACTGACATACATGTAGTTTTCAAATTTACTTGGAAACCATTACAAGTTCCATGAAAAAATGAATTTCTTCATTGTTTAATAATACAATCTCATGTGAGTTCATTTCTTATGAACAGTAACAATGATGAAAATGTTGATTCCTCTAAGTAACCTCAACTAAAAGATAACCATTTCAGTTGTTCCTTGAAGGAACTTCAGATAATGCAGCTTACGTAACCAGTGGCGGATCCAGGGCAGGGGCCTGGGGGGCCCGAGCCCCCCCCCCCACCCTCCGCTTATGTTTAGACCAAAATGAGGCCCGAAGGGCCGAACAAAATTTTTTTTTGAGGCCGCCCCCACTTCTTATCTCAGAGTCTAGATGACCGCCCCCCCCCTAATCTGAAGGCCTGGATCCGCCACTGGTAACTCCTCAGTATCTTGCGCATTTAACTTGTGGATGTCTTTCACCCACGAGCAGTGGATGAGGGACCGGCCTTTCCCTCTCCAATTTCTATAGTAGTCTCTAAATCCACCTGTTACCCATTCCTAGAACATTATTTTGGGAGGTTAAAAAAATACACAACCATTACATACATGTATACAAATGTATATTTCGATTTTATAATATTAATAGTTCAAGGTCCCTATCGAGACTGCAGAGAAACAGAAAGCAGGTTTGAAGGACCACAACAACAGAAGTTATGGATACTTGTTGTTTCAAAATCGGCAAGTTTATTATCTAAGGAGACATTACTTAGTGGCAGACTTTTACAGATTAAGAAACTGAATTTCCCTTTACAAAATCAATAACTTTTCACCTGCTATTCACTGTACTCACACCCTTCAAGCAGAGCCTCATTTTGAGCAAGCAATAAAAAGATTGTGCTGGCAGGGTGCTTCACTCACTAACAAGCTTGTAATTCATTTTGATCATGATGGCTGCATGATAATGTTTCTTTCAAAATCATACAGACTGTGGCTTCATGCCCTCAATGATCTGATTGAGAGCCACAAGAAATGCAATGCAATCATTAGTTGCAAAACTCATAAAGTTACGGTGGTGAGTTTTGAAAGGTACATAAGCAGTGGAAGTGAAGCCATGCCATTTAAAAAAAACCCTTTCACTCCTAGTCTAAACGTACAGTGACATGTATGTTATGGTGAGACTATTTGTTACTTTAACTTTTCTATCTGGGGATGAAATTCTGTGATGTCACCATGCACATGAAACCTATACTATATGGCAGAACTTTTCTGTAAGACTCTTTTCATTTCTCAGGAATTTACAAGTAAAAATTTGAGTTTTTGTGTGAATTTTTTGGACCACTATTAAGAAGTGATGGGTTAAACACCCCCAATCTTGTTCTTAAACTTATAGCTCTTATTACTCTTCTACTTTTTGTTTATTTTCTAATCAAAAAAGTTCTATTTTACTCTTCATTGTCTGCTGGCTTGTTTTCATCTCTTGAGTGTTTTAGCTTCTCTGTTAGGATCCCTGATTTTTTCTTTATGTCTCCTTTTCTCCACAAAACTATTTCCTTTAAGAGACAAACAGAGATGGATGATGTTAATACTGTGTGTATGCCCTACTACATTGTAATTAAATACCTCTTTCATTGGCCCCTTATCTTAAACACCCTAGGCCACTAGAGGATTCCCTACCTATGTTATCTATATGCCACTTGTATTTATATTTAATTGTACCTGTAGACCTGTAGGCAAATGGAAGAAACTTAAAATTCAAATAAAAATAAATTAATTTTTCTGCATGACCAACTTTTCTTTATATCGATATCCATTCACTACTGTAAAGCAGTAGCCTGCACCACAGAAAAAACCAAACTCTGGTTAAGTCTGTCTGCAAAACAGCACCAAAATCCTTATTCTGGGGCCCCATCTGTGTACCAGGATTTGATTACTTGCCATGATTGGCCTGTCAAAAAAGACATTGCCGATTTGCCAATCACGATGAAAGTAAATTTGAAACGCACTTCCGGTAATTTGTTGAGTCCGTTGGGGCCCAGAACAAGGATCTCGGCACTGCTTTGCAGACGTTGCTAACCGAGATAAAATTATGTCTGTGACACTGGCTAGTAATACAGTCATCCCCTCTATACATCTTTTCGACCAAAACAGGGTTCTTTTACGTCAAGAAAGCAGTGTTTGCACTGTACTGTATGTCACTGCATGCAACCATTCATTATTTATTTCATAAACCGGTTAACATGTTAACCGGAGATAAATGTACTGTTTGTGATTATGTATTGATAGAGAAATTAAATGCTACTTACAGGGTTTCTAACTACTAAATAGGGAGAAAGAGATTCCAATATTTTTCAGGAATACAGGGTTCATACAAAAATTTACAACCATTTTTAAAGGACTTTTCAAGGGCTGCATTCAATTTTCAAGGTTCACCTACCAGGAATGTAATATCACAGATTGTACAAAAAGGCACATTCCCAGTCCATTCTAATAGGACAGCGCGCAAAGAAAGTAGTGTCCGATAGCATGGGGCTAGTGGATTTTGTTATAGGGCTAGTCAATTCTGTTTTTAACTTGTCCAATGCGCAAGTGATGTTTTTTGAGGAATTCGAATAACAGAGAACTGTGAAATCAATTCTGCTGGACAAAGAGTTTTTGGGGCTTGTTAAAATGACGTCTGGGCTAGTAAATGCTGCTTCAGCTTTTCCACATGGCAAGCTGTAAAAATGATTTCCTTTGCACCCTGTAGGACGTTTACGGGTTGAACTGCTTCCTTCACCAACTTCTCAACATTTTTCAGTTCAGTTGATTAAATTGATCAATAGTTAATTCTTGCATAAAACAACAAATATAAGAGATAATACAAAAGAAAATGCAAGGACTTTTCGAGGACTTACACAGAAATGTAAGGACTTTTCAAGTAAAAATAAAATTCAAGGACTTTTCAAGGACTCCTCCTTAAATTCAAGGACTTTTCAAGACTGTGTGAACCCTGGAATGCCACGGTAGAAAATATGCTCCAGTGCCTATAACTACACTAGAAGCTGGTTAATATGCTGAAAATGGAAATGGAAATGCCATAACAATTTATGTAACACAACGGACATGACAAATAAAGCCACAGCTTTATAGTGGAGGAGATTATTTAACAGTAATTTGCAGTCTGTCTTCTTTGAATTATTAATAATAAAAGTGGCATACCTGCTGCTTGAAGTATCTTCTTTCTTCTTCATCAACTAGCACAAGATTTAAGAAGTACCTCACAGAAAACTTTTTGTTGACATCTTTAAAAGTTGGTGTCAGTTCATAACCAGCAAGGAAAAGTCTGATAGGTATAGATTCTCCTAAAACAAAAAAGAATATACATAAAACAAAATTAATGTAGCTGCTAGAAAAGAAACACACTTCATTGCCAAATTGGGGCTAAAAAAACCCTAAAGTGACTTCTGCTAAACTGCTAGATTGTTGTTACTAGCTACTTCATATTTCGTGAAAACAGAGATAAATGTCTTTTTAGCATTGTACATGTAGGGCCATTTACATGTACCATGAGACCTGGGACTTCAAGTAGAGTCCACCCTTAGCTTTGATGAGCATATTACAAAACCTGTTTTGTCATGTTTACTGCAGTTGGTAGTTTATGTCGGATAAATAGGGTGAGACATCTTCTCAACACCAGGACATTGGAGAAGGTTCTAAATACGTTGGTATTTTGAAGATTATACTATTGTTCTACAGTATGGTCTAGCACATCAACTCTAGGAAAATTAATATCTCAAAGCTGCAAAAAATCCAGAATTATTTTGCAGCAAGAATTATAACTACAGCTGTGTAATAACATGTTTTCTTGACCATATAACACCACTTATTCTGGAGTGAGGTAGGTGCTCATGCATTAAAATGTGTAAGATGCTGTCCCTGTAGGGCTTCGCATGTATGTGCAAGATGTAATGCTTGTTATGCTGGCGAAACCAGCCAACATTTTCTCCACACTGATACGCAAACACTAACTTTCCAACAGATTGTTTTAGACGTCTACAGAGTTCAGAGTTTTGTCGAACATCCTGCACACTGGACTCCTTCAAGATCTTTGACTCTGCAGCTACTAAGTACTGAGTTAAGCTTAAGGAATCCATGTAATAAAATGGGAGAAAACCGACCTCAACCGGCAGGTGAAACACATAAACCTGCCTCTCTCCCTTTAAGTCCCTTGATGTCACTAATTGAAACTTTGAAGTATGCAACAAACTTGGTAACACTGCCCACGAATTAAATTCAAGAGCAATTTCACAATAATTATGTAACACTGAAGATGACGCATACATGTACATGTACTATTGAAACACGTCTGGTAAATTAAAGAAAGTTGTTTTGATAATGCGGCTATTATTCTTAACCTTTTAATAAGAGATTAGTTTGAGCCTGTCCAGCTAAGGAAAGGGTGCAAATAAATTAGTTACCAAATCTCCATTTGTACTAAGTAACAGCACTACAGCATTAGGAAAATCTCAATTATAATTACTGTTGATCACAGCTACTGTAGGGTGTGAGGGGTTATGGGAAACCTGAGAAATGATTCAGGGGCAATACCTCTGACTGGTGCTCCATCCATGATTTCATATTTGGCAATTGTTTCATTTTCATTGTAGGTATTGGGTCCTAAAGAAAAAAAAAAAAATGAATAAAAGAATGAGTTACTATGACCAATATTTGAATATGACAGTTTCATAAGTTTAAAACTTCTTTACATCATCAAGCTGTTTGGAAATAAACCAGTATGTTATAGACATTCACTACTGAATGTTATCTGATAAATATTTACTGTAGCCACTATTGTATGATTTTTTTGTTACAGATCAAAATTAAATTAAGGTAAAATTTTTTTCACCTGGGTTGATTCTCAATTTCTCTTGTCTCGTAGCCCTAACTATTCATGAATTATGGCTAGGAGACAAAGGAAACAGAGAATCAACCTGGGTTAAAAGATTTTAACCTGAATTTAATTTTGACCTGTGACACATGCACCAGTACTGTAGCTGAAGAACTACATACTGGTAACGATAATCACTCTGGGGAAAAGGGCTAATAACAAAGATGACAGAGCACGGCTGCTAAGATTCATACATTGAACATCAACAGAAGAGATGACTCCTGTAAACTTTTCATTTTCTGTTACCTAATGTACATTGTACAACTTGACTTCCAACCGCAGTATTAGCTATACTATTAAATTAAGCAAAAGTAACTAGATCATCATAATAACAATAAAAGATCTACCTGTGCCAGTTGTTTCCCTTTTGATAATTGCTAACTCCATGTGTTTTATCTTGATCCGCACAAGAAGAAAATAAATCTTACCCACAATTACATCCTTCAAGTGATATCTGGATAAAAATTCACTTAAATTAGAACTTAGATGGACAAGCATTATTGAAGTAAAAATATTGTTAATGATAAACATGTTAAAAATGGTTTGTAGAGAATCTGCTACGTATGTGTGAAAGTAAAGGGATGCATTAGAGTAAAACATTTTAACTTAAAGTTCAAGCAAAATTCAAGAACTACAAAAAAGGCTGCACCATCTGAAGTATTATTGCAAGCAAATGTTGATATGAAAACAAATCACTAATAATGAGCAAAAGGTATTTCAGAGACCTTTAAAAAATTGGCCAATATTCTGGAAGAGTAAACACCAAAGTCAGGCAATATCTTTAATTTCAGAAAATGCATGTACCAAGTACAACGTACCAGCATGTTTAGTGCCTTCATTGGTAGTAAAGTGTACAGTGTTTGACAAGAACAATTAGTAAAAGCAATAGTGTCTTCATTGCAGCAAGCCAAACCAAGACAATGATATAAATGTACAATGTAACAGCAATCACATGCCAGCTGCATAAACATCTGCTGTTACTTGATCTTACTTTGACTTGTTGTATTCAAATTCTATATGCAAACAATCTTCAATTCCAACTTCCATCTTGATGCTAAAAGAAACAACACCATAATTAATGATCTATATTACGATGATTTCATCCTACATGTATTGAATTGTATATTGCTATTTTTAATATCCACAATAATAATTATCTTGCAACCCAGCACTTATGCCCAAGCATCAGAATAATCGAAATGAACAGAATCATCAGAATGGAAAACCTAAGCCATCGAAAAAGAACCTGAAAATATTCAAGCCTAAATGCTTCCGAGTTCTTTTTCAACCACTTACATATATGAAGATGAAATGATCAGTCACAAGAGTGGGACAAAGAAAAAATCCCCAACCGGATTCAAACCTACATGTATGACCTCCCAAGCACCGGGCGGGCGCTCTGTCCACTTTGAGCAACGGAGAACTCATATATTGGCTTAGAACCTTTCTTTTTGTTATATATTTTAATTAGTACCTGTTATTCATCTCAGGGAAGCTTGACAGAGTGTGGACTGCAAGATCTAACTCTTTAGAGATGTCACTGATTCGCCTGATGATGGAGACTCGCAGGAAATACCTTAAGACAGTGCAAAATCAAAGAATGACTATCAGTGAATAGGGGGTTACAAAATTCATTAATATCATTACAATAAGCAAAGATAGTATTTCAATGTACATGAGGCAGCGTTTCATATACCATTTCAATGACCATTTCAACACATAGTGATAGAGCATATTTACAATTTTTCTACAACTTTAGCAGGGCTGTCACTCATATTGAAATTTAAATTGTAAATTAGAATATTTTCTAGTTGCCTGGTCAGCAATTACATAGGCAGGGACTTATACAATTAGGAAGTTCTTTTGGTTCCAAATTCCTTTAGTTCTTATAAGAGTAGACAGGGGCAGGGGCAGGGAAATCTCCCAACACTCTTATTGACCATCCTGTTTGACGTACTTCTAAATGTAGGATTTTGCTTCTCAAGCATTGCAGAAAGTACAAAAATGACAGGTGCAGATCTTGAATAATCCTGATTGACATCCTAAACAAGCACCAGAAGGGCAAGCTTCTAAGGGGGGTCCAGTGACATGCTCCCATTCAGACAGGATATTTAGTGACTGTCCAAACCATTTTCCAGATTTCAACTTGGAAAGTTTTGTTTTTTCCTAAAAACATATTTATTACAAAGAAATTCTGACCGATAAGTGTGAAACGGTGGAAACTGGTATAGATCCACACCTGAACGATCTAAGTAAGTTTGCAATAAAATGTTACATGTCCATTTCATGGCGTGTTCCATTATTGACTAAGTAATGTCTGATTGAACTTGTCTTGCTATGGTGCAACAAAAATAATAATTATTTCAAGACAAGTTGCACAAACATTAGCAAGTGTTACATGTACTATAGCAGTGTCTCAAATGAGATGACATATAGTTACCTAGTAAAAGGGTACAAACTCACCTTAGCCTGACATTTGCTCCTGTGTAAGTTTCATAAGGCTTCTCCACATTGACAAACTCAAAATCATAATTTGTACTCTGTGTCAACTCTCCAGGGGGTGCCAAATCTCTTACTAATGATGTGAATTCATGATGATTACCACGGTCATAAAAAAGCTCTGAAAATAGAGAGAATAATGATTGCAGACTTTAAAAACACATTATATTTCAGACCAAATGTTTCTGAAATGTAGTTGTGACATCTTCCAAAGTCATTAAAATGGCAAAGGCCCATTCCTTTAAAGTCTTCACCTGGTAATTTTTTAGGCATAGCCATTTTATGCGCATAATGTTTGTATCAAAGATTCACTATTGAATGTCAGGTAATAAAATATTCTTAATATTTATTTTTTTACTATTAATAAAACAAAATACAGGTATATACTTCATTTTTGTTCTGGACCAAAACTCATTCCAAAACTGTGTAGATTTATAAAGCGCATCCCTGACCTAAAACCTTCCAGGACTTTCATCAAATTAATGAACCCACTATGACAAAGTGCCATTGAACATACAGCAGCCTCAATTAAAAAATCACACAATGTTACATCAGTGTAACAAAATAACATACACACAATCTCTGCATACCTATCTGTCCGACAAACTCAATTTTAATTCCATGGTGTTCCAGTTTCTTTCCAGGAACTTTCAGCTTTACATTCACCTTTTCAATAAAAGAGAACAACAATATCACAAATTAAATAATTGTAATGAGAAGTATTCTACACTAAGCCTTAATTCATCAGTCTGGTTCAGAAATACAACATAGTATTATTTCACTGGGACAAAAGCATAATTTGTAGAAATCATATCAGACTGTCCAACCTTTTGGGTATATAAAGAGGGTATGTAAAATCAAGATACTTTTTAACCACCAACAAATCACACAAGCGCTAAAGGTGTGAGCTGCTAGAGGGGTCTTGCTAAATCGATTGCCATACTTTTGCTTATTTTAGTACTTGATTTTATTGTAAATTTCATACATTTTTTATGATTTCTAGCTATTAGTTTCAGTTAAGACAGTAACTCTGTGAGTCTAGGTGTTCTTGTATAAGTATCATAAGAATTCATTTGAAAATATAAAAACAGATATCAAAATCAGGATTTTTCCTATCGCAACTGCAGATTGGTTGGGATTTGGGGTTTACAAGCAAAATCGGGAGAATTCTTATGAAATCAAAATGGTGTGACAGTCTGCATTAAATGAACAATTTATGTTAATGACATGTTTCTGGACACCACTGAGTAAAGCACTTAAAAACTAAGGGCCAGGACATACATATAAGAGGACATAATTACTGCAGGGACATTAGCAAGGACACATTGCAGGAACAAGAAGATATCCATGCAGCCTGGGAGGATAGCACTGCTGATGCTTCATGCAAATGCAACTTGTTTCTTTTTTTCATCTGGACTTTCTTTTACTGGTATTTGTTTATTTGATACTCCCTGTAAAGCCCTAATTAGGGCATCTACACCT
Organism: Porites evermanni; assembly: GCA_942486025.1. NCBI lineage: Eukaryota > Metazoa > Cnidaria > Anthozoa > Scleractinia > Poritidae > Porites > Porites evermanni. The sequence goes on from CALNXI010003088.1 coordinate 47,777, forward strand.
GTAACTGTCTTTGTAACCGATATGGTGGGTAACTGATCAAAATTAACATGACAAAATAACTGCCAGGGCATTTGCCCAGTGGGGGCAGGGGGAATGGGTGTTCTTGGAATAATGACACCTTTAACAACAAATGTTAAATCCACAAATAAATGTAAGTTTAACTAGTACACCATAATATCCTTCTTGTTTACATCAGGCCCTACCAGGGGGGGTCCCATGTAGCTCGTCTGAATTTTAAAAAGCCTTGTGTGGGTGTTTATAAATGCTTCACGTCACTGTCGGAAATTAAACGAAAATTCTTTGCCTTTGTCGGAATTTTAGAAAAGGGGGATAGTGATGCGCTGTGAAGAAACCATTACAGTTCTGCAATTTCTCAGTTAACATTTCACATATCAAACACCTATACATTGCCATTCCACAGTTAACACAATTCACAGGAGGGTGACCACCGAAGCTCATTGACAAGAGATGTACAGCGCAAGGAAAATTGATGAAAATTACTTCTTCTCGGCATTCAGACTGGTGATAATAAGCCAAGCCACCATCCTTTGTCGCTTATTCTCGGCTTTGCAGTCACTGTCGCCATTTGGCCAAAGGAGGTTGTCTCTTGTCGTGATTTCATTTTACGCTCTGTCACTACTTTTTGGGTCATGTCGCTTGTCAGAATTTACCCTGGCAGGGCCTCTTACATGAAATTGCTAATCCAAGTAATTTGACACTGCATTATGTAGAAATTAAACATACCACAATTTGCAAAGTAGTAAAATGTCAGCCTGCCTACACTACATGTACGCTTACATAAAATGGATTTTAAGGTTTAGCAACTTCCAAGTCGATCTGTAAACATTACATGTTGTATGTCTGCCTTCTGTCAACGCAGGATTGCTGTCAAATGGCTGGTGCGCGGATTGAAATCTTTACGTGTGTGCACAGCGATTATTTGCACCAATTTACCTTCATTTTTAGGCCAAGAATTTGTGCGCCATTCCAATTGTAACCATGGAATAACCAAATACGTAAATCACAATGATCAGATCTCAATACTACTAATT
>CALNXI010003089.1:11941-54165 GCA_942486025.1 Porites evermanni
CCCCCCCCCCCCCCCCCCCCCCCTCCCCACACACACACAATATTTCTAATGGCCCCTATGATCAATATGTGGTGGAAGTAATTGTTCGCAGTAAGTTGATTGGTTGGCTGTTTCCAATACGTTTATCAGGTGGTAGGTGAGATGATTTAGTTGTTGCCATAATGCTAGCTACATAATAGCTTAAATGTTTTGGAAAATGGAAAATTCCAGTAGATAAGCCCTTCACATTAAGAAGTATTAGAAAATGCGTCAATGTGTTATTGCAATTCACGATAGCTTGGTCATTTACAATTGTCGACAACTGTTATTACAATTTACGACAGGTATTTCAATTCACGACATTATTAGAATTCACGAGAGAACAAGCTCTACTGAGCTATTATAAACTTTCTTTCTTATTTTTTTCTGATTGTCTGTGCATCTGTTTTTGTCACTTCAGGGTCAAGTGGATGTCAGCGTTCAACATATACTTTCTTATACTCACTAAAAAACTACTATGGATACACACCCTTTAAAAAAGACATAAACAACAATTATCAATGTGCCATATACAGCTACTATAATTATGGCCCAACCTTTGGCGCGGGTCATGACATGTATATTTCAAACAACGCAAACTCCAATTCCAACTCTTACTTTAGTACTAACTCGTACACTAATCCCCATTCCAGCAACTATGTCTGGGTTGGAAGTTATAATTTCAGACCAGATGAGCTTGAGGTTTACTATGAAGCGACTGCTTAAAGTTCGACGACATATATTTCACCAGATTTGCTCTATTTTCAAACAATACCTTTTAACTACCCTGCTCACAGGCCATTATCATCTTTCCAAGATAAGTTCAAATGCAAAACTGGGAATAATGGTAAAAATGACAAAGGGAAATTTTCATATAAAGATACGGGTATCTCTTAACGAGATTCTTAGGCCTGAGTTGATATAAATTGTGTAGGAGACTCATTACCTGTTCACTCTAATTTTGACAAGATTCTTGGGACAAAGCGTAAGCTAGTGAATATGAAAATAATACTACTACTACTAATAATAATAATATTAATAATAACAATAAAAACAATTGAAACATTAGCAGCTTTGCTCATAAAATTCCTAAAATCTTTTTCATCCTCGAGGCTATTATTTAGGACGTCGACGTTGTCCCTTCCGTAAACGGTTGCTGCCATTTTTACGACAGTTAAAAAATTGTTGACCTGTTATTGAGAGTGTTTCTATGAAAAAGGAAGAAATTCGCAACCTAGGGTCAAACCGGTTCACGAACCAAGACTGGCTTCGTATCCTAACGTCTCTCCCTTACAGCTACACTACCACACCGACCTCCCAAAATTCCTAAAAATTTAAATAAATACACTAACACAATAAATACACTAAATACACTAAACTGTCTTTCTTAATTGTTACATCAATAACAGGTGAGCCTAGCCCTTTTCGTAAATTTTAACGCAAATTCAACTTGGGCTCCAACGTCGTTCTTTCTAACACTATTCGAAAACGTATTTTTTGCCTCTTTGTAACTTAATCCAGGGAATATATTAGATTTATCATGACTAAAGGCTTGGTTACTACTGGTGGCATCACCAGACCGTTAAAAATGGCAAAGANATTACCTGTTCACTCTAATTTTGACAAGATTCTTGGGACAAAGCGTAAGCTAGTGAATATGAAAATAATACTACTACTACTAATAATAATAATATTAATAATAACAATAAAAACAATTGAAACATTAGCAGCTTTGCTCATAAAATTCCTAAAATCTTTTTCATCCTCGAGGCTATTATTTAGGACGTCGACGTTGTCCCTTCCGTAAACGGTTGCTGCCATTTTTACGACAGTTAAAAAATTGTTGACCTGTTATTGAGAGTGTTTCTATGAAAAAGGAAGAAATTCGCAACCTAGGGTCAAACCGGTTCACGAACCAAGACTGGCTTCGTATCCTAACGTCTCTCCCTTACAGCTACACTACCACACCGACCTCCCAAAATTCCTAAAAATTTAAATAAATACACTAACACAATAAATACACTAAATACACTAAACTGTCTTTCTTAATTGTTACATCAATAACAGGTGAGCCTAGCCCTTTTCGTAAATTTTAACGCAAATTCAACTTGGGCTCCAACGTCGTTCTTTCTAACACTATTCGAAAACGTATTTTTTGCCTCTTTGTAACTTAATCCAGGGAATATATTAGATTTATCATGACTAAAGGCTTGGTTACTACTGGTGGCATCACCAGACCGTTAAAAATGGCAAAGACCGTTTACGTACGAAAGGGAAATAGGCTACTTGCAGTCTTCGACGTACGTGTTTCCTGATAGTGAATACCTACAGGTATTAGTTTTACATTTGGGCGGCCAAGTTCATCCCAATAATCCTCGGAGACACGCGTTGGAAGATATTTTCAATGTACGATGGATCTTATAGCTAGTTTTTAATATGCTTTGTAAACCAATAAAGCAATGTTTTCAAGTCTACGGCTGTAAAGTGTGGTTTTCTTCCCTTTCTTCGATAGACATTTAAAAACGCTGGGTCTACTCTTGGCCCGCAGAAATACCTACAGACCTTTAAATAAAAGAGCTCTCTTATTCAGCTTCACTATTGTTTATCGGTGCGGCTTTTAAGACAAAATTGTCGTTAAAAGTATACAAGCAGCTCAAGTTGTCTCCGTCAGATTTGACCAATAATGTTCCGTAACCTACCTCCTATTTCGCCACGAAGCGGCCGACCGCGAGCGACGAAGTCGCGAGGGGTCGACCTTCGTCCCGCGCCATATGAAACCGCACCTAGTAGTAAAAGTTCTAAAAAATCAGATGTACATCATTCAATAAATCAAAAATTAGAATCTAAAAACATACATCTAATAACATGCAAGTAGGTAGTACATGTTTACTTATTAACAGGTACTTTAAAAGTCACTTTCGAGATGTTTCATTGAAAACTGGATAAAGAGACGGCTTCCCTAAGTGACAGATCAAGGGAATTCCACTCATTTGCAGCGAAGTTAATACTGGTCCAATGACCCCCCACCTCAGTTCTCTTGGCTACGGATTGTTCCTAGATCGTGTATTATAATCATGAAAATCACCATCAAAACTAAATTGAGAGGCATGACAAAAAAGGTTATTATTGATTTATGAACAAAAGTGGCGGTGTTCGGCTCTTCAGCGAAATAGTGATTTTCCAATGTAAATTCGCTTAGCATCACCAGAAGATGCGCGTGCATAAGTTTATTAACGCACTGGTCCCCAAGTCCAAATCTTTCGATGCATTAGCAGTAGCAGGTTGAAAACTTTTCAAACACATATACTGCTTGTTTTTGTTTAGTTGGGATGCACCAAATATGCAATTGAGGTTACGTGACTCGCCACGCCCAGAAAGAATTGAGCTAAAATGGGCACACTTTTTCTTGTTTCCTACTTTCTACTAGTTTCATGACTTTGGTAGGGGGCCTAAGTGTAACAAACGACTCTAAATGTAACAACAATTTTCCCTAAATGTAATAAACTGTTGAGTTGCTACGCTTATTCGCGTAAATACGGTACTAAGCGGATGGTATTAAGCACCCCCCTCAAATAAGCGCCTTAGTCCTTTAGAGGAAAATGTTAATAGGCGCCGGGGCGCTAATTCGAGCAAATTCGTGCGTTTCCTTATAAACTGTGGTTACTGATAGATAACTTGTAAACGAAGAATTCGAGGCAGTTATGCAAATCCGAGATGAAGTCGAGGGTTTACGACTGTCGAGTAGATATTTCTTCCAGCCCACAGGACATAAATTTCATATTGATTTTCTAAAATAACTTTCCCGAGAAAACAGCAAAAATCTTTGTTTAGGATACTGATTAAAAGAGAAATTCTTACCAGTCGCGAAGTCTTGTACACGAAGCTTGTACGTGTAATCAGTTCTTGTTTTGCAATAAATCAGCTGTGCTGTAGTCATTGGACTTCTTATTTTTTATCTTAGTATTTTAGCTGCCTAGATTTATTCTCTAGGGATCTAACGTTGACAAGCAGCAGGATCTTCATCCACGGTTTTTGCAATAAGTTTCTTTAATAAAAAATGAACTATGAAAAACTTTTTAAGGCTCACAATTTTTTCTTTTATTTTGTCGTTTACAAGTAATTAATTTGTAAAAGCAGGTACTGATAAAAGTTAAGTTCCACAGTGAATAAGGAAATGTACCGAATTTACACGAATTAGCGCCGCGGCGCTTATAGACTTTTACCTCCAAGAATACGGCGCTTATTTGAGGACGGGGCTTAATGACATAGTAATACCGCTTAGAAACCGTATTTACGCGAATAAGAGCCGTGGCGCTTATGAACGTATTTAGATTAGGCCCTCTACAACTTTAACAGTTGTAAGGTATGTTATTTCTGCGCTTGGCAATGTCAAGATTTTTTAAAGGAAAATCAGGTCATAATGATACACTTGTATTTGGAAACTGCCAAACTGGCTACTAGTCGGAAAATCCGTCTATTTTCAAAATAAACGAGATATTTCAAATTTACCAAGCGCAGTTTTGTAGTAGTTTTTTCTTTTCTTGCACCAGTTATATTTGTGTGTTCCAAAGTATAATTTTTTGTGGTTTATAGTATTTGTTGATAATTAACGGTTTATATTATAGACCAGCCCCTTCATTTACGGGAAAATAGCTGTTGACCCATGCCTTAATTTACTTGAGTGGGGGGACATCTAAAATAATACGGACAGCTTTATTTTGAAGTCAACCATTAATGTCGATTTTTCTCCGTCGCTCCAGGTGATGTCTCTATAATCAAAATGTGGTAAAGCAAAGCTACTATTAAAAGAGGTCAACCTAGCGGCTAAGAGGTAAATAAGCTTTAATCAGTCTCAGAAGACTAAGTTTCTTATAGCGGAGCTCTTGGGCGCTCAACGGAGCACCATGGGTAAGAAAATATGGTAATCTCTGCATCCAAGAAATTTTGGTTCTTAGAAAATCGTCCGTACGTACGTCCACCCCTCCATGTTAGCGGATGCGAAATGGCACACTTTAATACTATCTGTGTAAAACTTGGTATTGAACATCCATGTTGTGATCAAACGACAGCTGTCAAAAAAAGGGTATCTGCTGACCAGTGTCACATGACTGCATCACAGGCTCAGGAAGTGATGTAATTTTTTAAAGTTATCCGCTGACCAGTTGTTCGTTGTTAATTGATCGCGACGCAGGTCAATTTTTTTAAAGGTAGAATTCAGTTTCCTCTCTGCTTACAGCCAAAGTATAATTAATTGAGGAAGACATTTCCTAAAGCATCCTTCGAGAGCTTCGCTTTTGGCCTTGGCTAAATCTATATATTAGATCTTACTGTGAAATACAATGGGCCAGTTATTTAAGCGTAGTTTAGCCAATGTTTATTTAAACCTTGTTCTAAGCTATTTTCAATTTGCCCAGCGGTTTTATCTAGTTATTGTGAACAGTTTTATGAAAGCATGTAGAGTCGACTATAAAAAGTATTTATCTTCTCAAAGTAACCCACTGAGGAAAAGATCTGGAGTTCCAAAGATTTGTTAAACGGCGGCTTAAGTTAGACATCATTTAAATAACCAACCCAATGTGTTCAATGTGGTCATTCCATGACAAGTTCTCATTAATTCCTATGACAAGATATATATATATATATATATAAATTAACCTTTACGAGCGAAATGCCATCAGTAGAAATCGTAATGGAATCAATTCTATTAAGACGGGAATGACCAGGGGAATGACTTCCTATTAGCATAAATTTAGATTTCTTGTGGTCATTTTTTTAAATGAAGGCTAACCTAGGCCGCGGTTAAGCAAATTTTTGGACCTCCAGATCTCTTCCACGGTGAGTTATTTTACGAAAGTAAGCCGCTGCTTATCCAGTCTTCGCCTTATGCTTTTGTGAAACTTTTCACGGTAAATGGTGTTTGGATAAAAGAGTCGGATAAACTGAAAATGGCTTAGAACGTGGTTTTGTTAAACACTAGCTAAACTTCGTTTAAATAATTGGCCCTTAATGTCTAAGGTAATTTGATTAGTCTGCATCCAGTTCCTAACGCTGTTAAGATCACAATCAAGTTTGAGCTCAATCTGCGCAATAGAATTTGAAGCAAATAATAAAACAGTATCATCAACATTTACTGTACTGTGCAAAAGAGATGAGAGCGAACTTTGCCGAAATTCGGCGAAAATCGCGAATTTCGGCGAACAAATTGCGAACTTTCGTTTCAGACGAAAATTAGGTGAAATTTCGGCGCATCTATTGTAATATAACAGAGCAGTGTTCGAGGACGTCAGGTAGAACTTTCATGTAAAACGCGAACAAAAGCGGCCCAAGGATGGATCCTTGCAACCCCAGTGGAGACAGGTTCTTGGTTGGACATTGCGTTATTACAGCATGTGACCTGACTTGCTGTTGCAAGAAAGGAGCTAAACAAGTCCCTAGCAGCGTCTTCAACACCAAGAGCTGACAACTTTTGGTGTGGTGAGGAGAGAGGAGAGAGGGCTGCATTCGCAGCTAGATCCGTGAATACTGAATAAAGATAAACCTAACCTTGTGTTCAATGAAATGAATAAAACAAAGACTTACAGTGGAACTCCGCTCTACGGACACCCGCTTTATATTGACAGTTTCGTTTGCACCGACAAAAAGCTCATATATTTTCTCTAAAATGAACCCGCTTTATACGGACACCGGTTAATACGGACAACGGACACTTTTCTGTGTCCTGAATCACAAACTCTCACATATTGTCAACTCCGCTTTACGGACACTGGTTATCTGCACACTGTCTATTTTCATTGTCACAATTATGTGATAATTGTAGACATTGTACCCTGGTCAAATAATGACAAATTTTTACGGGTGAATAAAATTTTATTACAGTACTAAAAAAAAACAGTAACAAAGTAGCGTGAAATATTTAATTTTGAACAGTCTGTCTTTTTTCCGGTGTTTGACTCTTGTACTACGTATAGTCCTTTAATAAAGTATTCTGCCTCCTGTTACACACGTTTCACTTCCTTGGCTTTTTGTTGCAGTCATTGCTCTTAACCTTCTTCCTCTCTGACGTTGTTTGCTTGCTGCGAGCTGTACCAGGATCATCCTCCGCTCGTATTGCTGGGTTGTTGCTAACGTCTAGTAATTGTTCAAGTAAATCCACGTGTTTCCGAGGACCATCAAAAATGTAAACACATGGTATTTACATACCAAGACCTCCACCCCGACTGACTGCCTTTCCACATACTTCTACCGATCCTTGGTTCGTAAAACCGTCTGCTTTCGTCTTTATATCGATAAAACATGTGTTCCTTACGTTTTCTCTGAGATCCCGCTTAATACGGACACCCGGATAATACGGACACTATGGCATGTCCCCTTGGTGTCCGTATTAACCGGGTTCCACTGTACCTGTGACGTATTCCATTGTGTTTTGGTGTTCGTTCAGTGTTTCACCAGATTTTTAGGCTTTATTGTCTAATTGCCAAGAAGAAGTAGCCTGTTCCAGCCGTTCAAATTATGGGAAGGCACATGCAAGGAGAGGGGAAAACAGGCTAAGACGAAGACAAGGCGGGTCATTGCAATTTGACAGGATCCTGGCCTGGACCAGTCTCAACAAAAATGCCGAGTTTTTTTTAAGCCTAAATTCCAATCCGCTGCAATTTTTTCAGCCTCAGCCTATTCCTCTCCGTGCGACCGGGTCGAAAAAAGCTTCATTATTTCCCTTCCAAATCGGTTAATTTGTTCCGGACTTTGCAATAGACTGGAAACCTCCCCAGGGTGAGAATCCTATAGTGGTCTTAGCGTCCAGTCTTTACCTCGGTTTCAGAGCAACGCCTGGACGATAGTTTGTAAATGGCGACCTGTGTGTGCGTATGTAACAGATGTAAGGCAAGAGATTCATGGTAGGCCCCATAAACAGTCTCTCCTCGTCTCGGAAGAGAGTTTTAAAATTTGGCCAAGTGAATAAGAAAACTGAGCTTGGATTTTGTCGCGTGAATGGGACGCGCGTCGACCTTTTGGAGAGAAATTCTTGAATGTGCCTACTACCTACTACAGAAGCAGTCTTATTGGGTAAGTGGTCATATTTTTGCATAAAGAAGAGAAAACTCGTTCTCTCTTATAGCTTTTTTTCCTAAATGAGTGTTAGTATATACGTTATCGAAAATTTCGGTAAAGCGAATTGAATTTCAAGGTCGGTCATTGTAAAAATGCAGACCGCAAACTGCAGACCGGATAAGAAAATTAAATGCAGTTGTAAATGTTAAAATTCCTCTTCCTTTCTCTTTTTGTTCCCAGCGATAAATTTTGTAAGTACAGCTGATTCAGATGAGATTCACATCTCTGTGAATAGTGGTAGCCTGCCTGCGGCCATCTGTCTCCCACTTCTACAACACTGAAAAGTCAACAGTGTGCACATTGATGCACAAGGGCTAGGAGTGAACCGGCGTTGCTAAAACAAGGGTAAGGGTAACACAAAGGGTAAGGGTAAGGGTAAGGGTGGAGGGTGAGGATAAGGGTAAGGGTAAGGGTAAGGGTAAGGGTAAGGGTGGAGGGTGAGGATAAGGGTAAGGGTAAGGGTAAGGGTAAGGGTGGAGGGTGGGGATAAGGGTAAGGGTAAGGGTAAGGGTAAGGGTAAGGGTGAATGTTAAGAAGGCATATTGTCATTAGTTCCCTGTCATTAAGCATCATCTGGCATATATTATTGGAAAACGGTGCTCTTTAAAATGAAAGGCTGGTCCAGGGCTGTTCTAATTTCAAGGTTTGGCTAGCTTTCGCGTTTCTGTTGCAGTTAAGTATTTCCAACAACGTGACCGCAAATTAATTTTTTGCTCTTGAAAGGCTTGAATAAAGGCATGGATTAATAGTCTTCGATCATCCTCTGTACACTAAAGGACTGTTTATATGGGGATGTGGGACCATGGGTTGGCGAGGTGATCCGCAAAAGGGTCAAAAAGCAAACCACCTTTTCATGCAATCTTCGAACGTCCACAATCCTTAATCTTACAAAAAATATGCCAATAATCTTTCAGATATGTTACATTTGGAGACGAGCAAACTGTACATCTAACACTTTCCCTTAAAAATAGGCAAATGTATGGTCTTCAAACCGCGCCAAGTCCAAGACGCGCGAATTGTAAAATTCAAAGAAATATAAAGTATAAAGAAGACAATTTTGGGGGGGAGAAATTTTGGATGAAAATCTAAATTGGAATTCCCCCAACAATTCTCACCCCCACCCTTACCCTCATCCCCGCCCTTATCCTTACCCTCACCCTCCACCCTTACCCTTACCCTTACCCTTTGTGTTACCCTTACCCTTGTTTTAGCAACGCCGAGGAGTGAACTGACATACTGCAATAATACACTGAAAACTGCTTTATGCATTAGTCAATTCCAACTCGTTTTATCACAGTTGTTAGTTCTCTTATGTCATAAACGAGTGGCAAATTTGTCGAAACATTATGAACTGCTTTGTACGCTTCCACCAGAAAGGAACATTTTTTCGTGGGAAAAATGTATACAAATGTATCACAAGGACTAGAAAGCGGAAGTTCCTTTATCTATACACTTAGGCTCTAATTCCCAAGGCCAATTTTCTTTTTTTCATTTGTTGAAGATTGAGTAAATGTTCGTGACTAAAGGACAAACAGAGTTAATTTGGTAAAAAAGCAGTGCAAACCTGCCATGTCAACACGTGCAAGCAGTGAATGGACGGCGGGACTTGGAACTGGCAACTTTTGGACCTTGACAGTAGGCCTTTTGCATTAGTTGACTATGTGATTAACTTTCAGTAAACACAGAAACAGCACGCTTTTGAAAAATTTTCAGCTCGAGCTGAAAGAGCATATTAAAATTAGGTAACCTGTAAACTTTCAGCCGTATATATTTCAAAAGTAGTGACTGCAATGGCCACCAAAAATTAGAAGGATTTGTATGAAAAAAACAACTTTTGCCATCTAGTCACTTAAGCATTAAGGGGCTCAAATCTTCTTTTAATTCATAACAGGCACTTAAATGCGTAGGGGAAAGATTTAACGACAGTTTAAAAAATTTCAAAATTCGTCAAGGAGTTGTTTGGAAAACCACTCTGAAAGCATGACTGGGTGTCAAGAGCTGTTTTCTCATACAAATCCCTCTAATTTTTGGTGGCTGTTGCAATAGCTACTTTGAAGATATATGGCTGAAAATTTACAGGTTACCTAATTTTAATATGCTCTTTCAGGTTGCGCTAACAAAAGTTTTCAAAAGCACACCATTTTCATTTTTCATGTTTACCGAAAGTTGATCACGTGATCAACTGACACAAAAGGCCTCTTTCTGGTTTTCCAATGGAGCTTATCTCTGGGCTTCCCTCCAAGGATTTCTCATTTGTTTTTGTTTATTTTTCTTTTTGGTGGAAGCAGACAACGCAGTTCACATTTGCCACTTGTTTATGAAATAAGAGAACTAATGATTGTGGTAAATGAGTTTGGATGATGGCATGAAAAAGATCGGCCATCTTCCACCATTTTGGAATTTAAAGGTAAGTGTATTATTTAAGAAGTTAGATTATATTGTCCTTTTGTATTGTGAAGTTTAATTTATAATTTCCAGTGAATTTTACAGGGGATCAGTACGGGGTCAATTTTATGTTTGCTTAATATTCATTTTTCTTTGTGGACTTAGATGCTTAAGGTAACCTTGCCTTTGCTGACTTCTGTGTTCACATTAAATATATGAATACTATGCTTAATGTTTTTTCGTTGATCAAGCAAAGTCGAAACAATGACTCCGATTGCTTGGTTTGGCTCTGACAGAGGCCAGTAGATTTTCCTTCTTAACAAAGAGACAAGAAAGGGTCATCTTTTCTTAACTGCTCTCGATTGTTTAAAGGGGTTGTAACGTACCTAAACGAAAAAGATAACCAAACCAGAAGTTTTCCACGTTTTGTTTTACTTTGAATGCAGGTTACGGTTTGTCCATTTTCTTAACAAATAATTCTCGTGAGCCATATGTTGACATGTAACTCGAGTAACACTTTGACGTCAGTTAACTGTTCTTGAACCTTGCTAGACGAATCTTAGAACAATTTAAAGTGTTGTTAGCTCTGCAGGAATAGTTATTTAAATCAAAACTAGTTAGTGGAAGAATACTTTCACTAAAATGTGACAGTACATTCAGATAGCTGTGAGGAATCAATTTATAGTGAAACGCATTCAGCAAAACGAGACTTCACCTGAGCCTGATTTTTCTTGTTTTCGTAAGATTCGCATTAAGCACAGAAACAGTAATGGGAGTTTTAAGAGGTGACTGTCCCTTAACCTCGCTTTAGCCTTGAAATGTTCCGCTGCCAAGAAAGGATTAACTTTTCACGAAATCTGTCCTCGATTTTGTAAAGAGATTTAATGTGCCTAAACAAGAAAGGATGGTTAGAGAAAGTTTTCCACTTCTTTCTCTTTTGAATCCTGGTTTAAAGGTGTCTATTTCCTTAGCAAGAAATTGTCGTGCGCCATGATGTTTACATAAAATTCTGAAAACAAACCTGTCATCAACTTACTTTTTTGAAACCTCTTTAGGCATAACTTTCAGTTTTACGTATTTGGAACTCCCAGCAGGTCAAGCATTTTTAATTAAAACTGTATAGGATCCCTAAAAAGTGACAAGGCATTCAGTAGAACCAGTGTATGGTTGTCTATATACTGTAGCTGAGACAGATCGTTCTCTCTCGGAAGATGGCTTTGCGTGAAGCTCAGAAGCTGTATTGAGATTTTTAAGAGGTGACTCTCTCTTAACCTTGCTTGAGCGAAAAAATTCCGATGCCTGTAGAATCTGCATTCAAAAAATAAAACTGTAACTGAGACTGATTGTTTTTGTTTGTAAGATTTGGGTTAAATACTTTTTTATTTTTTGAACTTTTTCATGACTTTTTTTTTTCAGATCAGCAGTTTCGTTTATTTTTTTCTTTTCTGGTACTCAATCGTACGCAGTTTACTAAGCTGAAAAAGTTTTGAAATTGCTCAAGCAAAGTACACGTTCCCTATCATTTTATTATTCTTATTAAATATAATGCATTAGTCGGGTAAGATTGTTTATTTTAAATACTGAGAAGTTCATTGTCGTAAATAGTGACCTTACGGGGAACAGTCTGTAAATGCTATTGTTATTTTCTCTTGCTAAACTATTAAATAACAACTTAAGGAACTAATCTCACTGAATAATGATAATATACCGCAGGTCTAAAGAAATGCAAAGTTTATTTAGGATCCTATGTACATATTTAGAGATATATCGCTAGAGACAAATCAAACAGTAACTCTAATAAGCTTACATTTTTTACTATAAATAACAAATGGTTGCACAAACAGATTCTGCCCCAGTGATTTTTGCCGATATTAAACAACACAGTCGAAGGTTTCACCTTTACATAAATGAAGGTTCGAGCTCATTTTAACCGTCTTACCTGACTACTAAAGTGATACAAGTGCTTAGTTATTGAGAATCGACAGAAATACAGGATTTTGCAAGATTTTGAGTTTCAAGTTGTTTCGAAACTGACGGAGCAGCGCGAAGAGATGAATACGGATTTTCCGTGACCTGTTACTAAACTTACGGAGGCATCTCCATTTCGAAAATTATACAACGCCATGGACTGATAAGGAGTAAAAAGACTTGGTTATGGAACCGTTCAGTGCTATGAAAGTCCTCTGTTCTGAATGCTTCGTTGAAACGCGAGTCTACCTCCAAGATTTTGGAGTTGTCTAAAGAGCATGCTCAACGGAAACCACAAGCGGCTTGCCGTAGAGGTTTCTCACGGGGCGTAAACAAACCAACTACGTAACAGAGAAACGACTTCGTAAACGATAAAAGCCATGCGAGAGAGAAACCTCTGCTCGCACGGTATTTTCCAAACAAATCCTTGTGGATATTTTAATTTCAAACTGTCGAAAAACCTTTTCATTACGCATTACAGGCCTAAAATTTTCTTTAAGTCCATAACAGAAAAACACTCAAATGCCTCTAATTTCCTAACAGTTGCCGAAATGAAATAATCTCGGGCTAGGGAATCCCCAAGTACTGGCAACATCTGAGGGCTTTGGCCAGCTTTCCCAGGGTCAGGGGAATTTGGCAGTATTTGGAGTGAAGTTTCCAACAAATCCCCGCCTTTTCTTGTGGGGGTGGTGGTGGAGTTTACATTGCCCCCTGCTTAGCGGGTTATCAATAACAATAAAATTTAATAGCAACAACTATCCTTTTTTTAAAATCGAATTTGAAGGTGCAAGCAAATACAACCGTAGTCACATTTCTCACTCTTGGGTGACCGCAGTTGAAAATTGTTTCGAGGACAATAGTATTGTTCAACCCAATTCTATTTTAGGGCCGTTTAGCTGAAAGCCAACCACAATGTACTTCACTTTGTTGCTGAAACTAGATATAATTAATGTAAGGAAACAGCTGGCTCACGTATAAATCCCCAAGCAAAAGGTAAACCCCTACCGCGAGGACTGATGAACAAAACGTAAAAAAAATCTCAACCTCGTCCCTAAGTCTCAATCCCCTACCCCATTGGAGAAGCAATCTCTTTAAAATTATCTCCTTCATTTCCCCGCTAAACCATACCTTGTCTCAGGGTGGGGGGACTGGAGAGGGGGAGGAGGTTCATTGACTACCGAGTTTAATACGCCAACATCTCATTGTAATTATTTTCCGTTTACTACTGAGCTGGGCTCTATAGTACTAACACTAAACAAATACACATTAAATAGAAAAACACTAAGAAAAAAAATAACATCACAGACAGATTATTTTCTTGAGGAAGATTTGCTTAGAAAGTTCAAGGGGTGAATGGCCCCTAAACTCGCTTCAGCGCGGAAATATGCCCGTAATGATATGGGCTCCTGCAGGTACCAAGAAAGGGTCATCTTTTCATAATCTGCTCTCGATTGTTTAAGGGGGTTGTAACGTGCCTAAACGAAAAAGATAACCAGAATAAGTTTTCCACGTTTTGTTTTATTTTGAATCCTGAATTATTTTGAAGACTGATTTTTTTCTTGTTTTCGTAAGATTTGCATTAAGCCCAGAAGCTGTAATGGGAGTTTTAAGAGGTGACCGTCCCTTAACCTCGCTTTAGCGTTGAAATGTGCCGCTGCCAAGAAAGGATTAACTTTTCACGAAATCTGTCCTCGATTTTGCAAAGAGATTTAATATGCCTAAACAAAAAAAGAATGGTCACAGAAAGCTTTCCACTTCTTTTTCTTTTGAATCCTGGTTGGAAGGTGTGTCTATTTCCTTAGCAAGAAGTTGTAGTGAACCGTGATTTTTACATAAAATTCTGAAAACAAACCTGTCATCAACTTACTCTTTTTAAACCTCTTTAGGCATTACTTTCAATTTTACGTATTTGGAACTCCCAGCAGGTCTAGCATTTTTAATTAAAACTGTATAGGCTCCCTAAAAACTGACAAGGCGTTCTGTAGGACTAGCTTGTGGGAGTCTTTAAAATACTGTAGCTGAGGCGGATTGTTTTCTCTTGGAAGATTTGCGTGTATTGAGATTTTAAAGAGGTGACTCTCTCTTAACCTTGCTTGAGCAAAGAAATGCCGATGCCTGTAGAATCTGGATTCCAAAAATAAAACTGCAACTGAGACTGATTGCTTTTGTTCATAAGATTTGGGTTAAATACAAAATCTTTATTTTAAGCTTTAAGAGGCCGGACTAGCCCTTAACCTCGCTTTAGCGCAGAAATATGCAAATTCGTATGCTTAAGAAGATCGTCCTTTCACGAAATCTGTCCTCTCGATTATTTAAATGTGTTTAAGTGTTCCCGAACAATAAACAATAGTCAGGGGCAGTTTTCCATTTTTTTCACAAATTTACAGTGTATACACAACATAAAGAGACTGCAGACCAATTGTTTCGTGAGGGAGATTTGCGTTGAGACATGCCTTGTTAAGCTCAGAATCTGTTTTCAGTTTTAAAGAGGTTGGAATGTTTTTCACAAAATCTGACTTAAAAGGTTAATGTACCTAAAAAAATACAGCTTTGCATATATTATTATTATTATTATTATTATTATTATTATTATTATTATTATTATTATTATTATTATTATTATTATAACTTTTTAATAACTTTGTTTTCAGATCAGCAATTTTGTTCATTTTTGTTTTTCCTTTTTTTGGTACCAGGCTCAGGCAAAGTACACGTTCCCTATCGTTTTATTGTTTTGAATAAAATGAGTTTGTTTATTTTATATACTGAGAAGCTCATTGTCGTAAATAATGAGCTTACGGGGAACACTCTTTATAATTTAATTGTTATTTTCTCCTGCTTAATTATAAAATAACAACTGAAGGAGCTAATCTCACTACTCAGCGTTAAAACGACCGATTTGGATGAGATTAACGTACCTTTAACCTGCAATTAAAACCAGGTTTCAAATATTTTAAAATCCTTCTTACTCCAAAACAAGTAGACTTAAAATATAGCTTCAAAAGCACACCCACTAAGTATTTGCGGGAGAGGTGAGACACAGCAAGTGAAGCACAGTCAAAAGTGAAGACAATGCTGGCGAAGCAAGTCTTCGTTTACTTCGCTTTTCAGGTGCTATTTTTTCAGCTCACTAAAGGTAACTGTCTAAGCTATTGATTAATTCTTCACTACTGAATTCTTACAGTTTTTGCAAACGTAGAAACATTTTGTAAAATAACTTGACTATTCACGCTGGATTAAAAAAAAAGGTTCGGGGAGTGTCAAAAATGACTGCTAACCCACAAATTTAAGAAAGTAGGTGATAGGGAAAAAATTCCTAATGTTTTGTGTGTATCCGTTCTTAAATGCGAATGGAACGGTTTTTGTTAAGATCCATTTCCAGTTTGGAGTTACTTTAAGCGTACGTTTCACTTATGAATTTGGACATGATGGAATCGCTTGGAGTCAACATGGAGTGGTTACAGTTAGGTATATTGGTCTGTGCAATGAATGGATACAAGGTCGATGCAGGGAACGCATCATCATCATCATAATGTTTTACTTCAATATAATTAAACAGTATTTAACTTTAAAATACTTTTAACTTTTTTTGCATGTACGTTATTCAAGCGGTTGTATTTCGAGCTGGGAAGGTCAATATTTCCGACACATCCCAAAACAACCATGGCTGTCAGACCGTTTCTTTCAAAGCTCAGTTCCAGGGTTCGGGAGATATAAAGGTGTTTGCAACGCTGAGCCATGGAAGCGAACATGTCAAAATCCATGACCCAGCGTCTGTTTGGGTGAAGTCAGTGTCCACATCTGGTTTTGATGCTTGCGTTCGTGAAGCAGGCAGCGGTTCTGGAGGCGCGTCTGTAATCAACTGGCTTGCATTTCAAGGTTCACACCAAGGCATTGATTCAGGAATCGTTGAATTTGATGAATTCACCTCAAGGACCCGGTGCAAGAAGATATCGCTTAGTATTCAGAATAAGGTGAGATGGTAAAGTAGGTGGATTTAATCAGTCATTTGAACAAAGTTAAGGTGACAAACAGCCCATTCTTACTTGGCCAAAATTGATCCGGCATGGAAGAAGGGACCTAGCCTTCCCTCCTTGTAAGGGAATCCGGATTCCGGAATCCGGGAAAATTTTGGCTGTGGAATCCGGGATCCTTGGTTTTGGAATCCGTAATGCAAGTTCTACTGACAAGGTATTCGGAATTCAGCACCTGGAATCCGAAATCCGAGGCATAGAATCCACAATCCAAGACTGTCGTGGATTCCCTTACATGGGGCGACTAGCCTAAACGTAGAATCGAGTTTTCGGAAATCCCATACTTTTCTGTCGCTAACTATAATCGGAACTTTGAAGTGTAGTTACATCAACGTGATGGTAGAATCCTAGACCGTATATTTTCGTTTTCTTTCTAGATAATTGTTCTCTTGTTACTTTGTCTTACTTAGGGGAGACCCCAAGTGTTTGTGACTGTTCTACATAAACATTCCGACCGACCGTTTGACTCCATGAACATTTGGCTAGAAGACGTCAACACGGATAGTTTTGTGGTTTGCTTGAGGGAGTTTATGAGCTTCGACGGCAGCCATTCAGGTCTCAAAGTGGTAAGTTGAAATTAGAAAATTCACGAGTTCTCGTTAAACGAGAACTCTGAGGTGCACTAGCCTTTATTACTCTTTTCGCGAAATTATCGCTCTGGTTTTGCGTGAAAAAGAAGTCCACCTAGGGGTAACTCAAGGGTGTTCCAATGCATGAGGCATCACACACTACCATCAATAGCAAATTCTATATCCTGCTTCTTCTCCAAGTTGTATTACAAAAATTAACATATCAACAACCACAGTGACAACAAGGAAATCGATTCAGTGATTGCCTTAGGTGCTAGTATAATTTTATTAAGGTTAGATATGTGTACCCAATGCCTTTTACAATACCCTTATCTGTCGGATCTCCCTATCTCACTTAGACGAGCATGATCAAACAAATGTGTATAAATTTTTTTTTTTCAGAACTGGCTTGCGTATGATGTGCTCCCGGGGTCTTGGAATATTACTGAAAGAGGAAAGCTTCATTTTTCTGGACTTGGTGCACCAAAGAAAGAAAACAACTATGCTTTTTGTCAGGTTGGAAAGACCAACGGTCTTTTACATGTATTTGATGAGCCTCTGTTTAGTTTAGTTGAGCTCAAGGGAAAACGTGTATCGCCCATTTCCAAGAGACACTATAGCGGTCAACTTCAACTTTATTTGATAAAAATATTGATTACAATAGACTGGCCGGCAAAATAGTAATTGCTAATCTAGGCGGACCAGTTAAAAGAGAAATAAAGGGAAAGGAAAGGAAAGGAAGGAAACTATTTTAAGTTACAATAAATAATATTTCTATCATAGTTTTTATTTTAATTACATTAAGTCTACTAAGGAAAAACGAAAAAGGAATTGACGGAGTGCCAAGAAAAAAAAACAAACAAACAAATACTTTTGTACAGAAATCACTTAACTGTTAATCGAACTTTTTCAACCAACTTTTTATGAAGTCTCAATAAAGTCACCTTCTCTTTTTAAGATGTCGGAAAGCAATCTGTGAAGCACTTTCATAAATTTGTTTTTAGGAAGATCTCTAATATCACAAGGTATCTCATTCCAAAGTTTTACACCAAAACAAGGCAAGGAGTTTTTGTGTTTTTCCAGCTTTGAGCTTTTAACGTGAAAGTTACCTGAAGTAGATGATCTTGTATGGTATGAATGAATTGTTGAGGTTCTTTCAAATAAATTGAAGAGACTTGTTGGGGAATTGTTGCTGTCATTATCGTGCATTAGACTGGCCACGGTTTTATCAAACTAAATGACACTGGTAATATGTCAGCGTCGATAACTAGAGGAATTGCGTGTTCACGTATAACCGTAAAATACATCATGCGAAGCAATTTCTTCTGAAGAATTAGAATTTTATTGAGGAGAGTCTTGGATACCTGACCCTAGGCAGCAAGACCATAGTTTAGGTGAGGGTGGATTAATGTTTGGTAAATATATAACAATATATAACGAGTTATGGAGAGCCGAAGTTTTGAAATGGTCCGATAGTTTTACTGATTTTTGCCGTAATAGCGTCAATGTGATATTTCCAAGTAAGGTTTTTATCAACCAACACACCAAGATAGTTAATATAATTTTTGGACTCCAGAGTTACTTTTCCATTTTTGTCGTTATCGAACATGTGGAGACTCGGTTGGTAAGTGACTCTTTTTTTATAAGGGTGAAAGATTACAAAGTTAGTTTTTGTAGTATTGAGAGTTAATTTATTGGATGTTAGCCATTCGGTTTAGTAATTCAATTTACTATATCTTCTAGGGACTTTAAGTTTTTATCAGCATAAAGGATATTAGTATCATCTGCGAAGAGATAAAACTTAAGTTTATTCGAGCATTGATGTATGTCATTAATATACAATAAAAAAAGCAACGGGCCAAGGCCGGACAGATCCTTTGGGAATACCACAACTTACGTTTTCTTTGTTTAAAATGTACGGTCCGATTTGGGTAGATTGCACACGATTATTCAAATACGAGGAGAACCAGTCTTTAATAATTCCACGAAAACCATAGTGATAAAGTTTGTCAAGCAAAATGTTATGATCGACAGTATCAAAAGCTTTCTTGAGGTCTATGAAGACTCCACACGAGAAAAGACCTTGATTCATCACAGTTAGTTTGTATTGCGTTTACAATGTTTAATATTGCATGTTGAGTCGAGTGACCTTTACGAAAGCCATACTGGGAGGAATACAATAAATTATGTTTGTCAATATAATCTTTCATTCTGTTGTACATCATCTTTTCAAAAATTCTGTTAAAGTTAGATAATAAGGATATAGGTCTGTAGTTATTCGCACCATTATCTTTGCCACTCTTGAATATTGGAGTTATTTTGGACAATTTAAGTTTTGAAGGGTATTTTCTTAATGTTACTGAGATATTCAATATTTCTGATAGAATATATTAGGAGCTATGATACTACTTGCACACTTCAATAATTTTATGGGAGATGAATATAGACCATACGACTTGTTGTTTGGTTTGGAGAGTATCTGAAAGTGCACTTCGTCGGACGTAACCGGTAAGACTGATAGAAAAGATGAAATTGGTGCTTTGCAATGACAAATGTAATTAAGATAATGTTTTGTGGCGTTGGAATTGTTCTAGCTAGCCTATTTCCCACAGAAGAAAAATGGTCATTAAGAATATTAGCAACCTGTGGAGGTTCTTTTACGATTTTGTTGCTCTTATTGATGTCCTTAATAGCAGTTACAATTTTGGTCTTCTTTCTGCGATACAAGACGTCATTTATTCTTTCCCATGTCTTTTTCATGTTCGTTTTGTGGCGTTCGAAATAATCCTGATAGTATATCTTTTTCCTAGACGTATATCTGGCTGCAAATTTTTTTTCTATAATATTTGTATTTGTCTTCGTCACCGGACACATGCAATTTGTTTTTAACCATAATGGACGCTTTTAATCCAGTAGTAATCCAAGGCTTAGAAAGCTGTTTGGCTTTACGCTTTGATAACTTTGTAATGGCAGCATGTTTATTTACAGTCTTATTAAATTTCTTATAAAAAGTTGAAGATAATTTGTCAGGATCAATTGAATGATTTATGAGGATACATTCCCAGGCAACTTCAGAGAGTTTCTTATTGAATTGGTCAGCGGAAAATTTAGAAAAATCGCATATTTTGGTGGTGTACGCTCAATAGATAGAATGATAGAAACAGCGGTGTGTTTCTATAATGAATGTACGGTTATCAGTGACAAAATAGGGTTTATCGTATCGTTGATCCTGATTTCTGTTGCACACTTGTGTTTGAATTGTCAAATAGTGCATCCACTAGCAGTCTTTATAAACCTTGATGTTGCACTATAATCTCTTTTATTTGTTTATTTTAGAAAACTTGCAAAACTTTCTTCTATTTGGAAATAAGAGAAAAAACACTTTTACGCATTATTACAAGAAAGTTATGTAGGAACTGTCTTACATAACAACAACAAACAAACAAACTGAACGTTATTGACAGCAATGAAAGCTATAGCACATACACACTACCTACATTTAGCAAAAGCTATGGGAGGCAGGTAGTGTACATGAACTGATGCATTTTAAGATATTTTTAATGTTGAAACAAGAAAAATACAGAAAGATCTTTGAATTACAATAGTTACTCTTAAACCGAGGTCGGAATAAGAAGGTGATAAGCTTTGAATAATGCTTTATCAATGCATGTTTTGTGTAATTTTTTTTTCAGGATTATAAATTCCAAAATCCATTTTACGAGCCTCCTAGTGTCCTCGCGTCTGCCAGACATGAGAACGTTACCAGTGTTCTGTGGATGAAGGCTGATGGTCGTTTTGGCAATGCTTTAAATGCTTGGATAGAGGTAAGTAGTTTCCTAGACCATATACAGCCATGTAACTTTCCTTATTTATTGAAACTGATGTTATAGAGTTCTTTTTCAAGTGCCTCCACACTCCGAGTAAGTGAGTAAAAATGAATTAAGGGCTCGAAGTGGCTGCAACGCTCTTATATTTGACTAGAATTAAATTCCTCAGTCACTACTGTCATTTCAACATCGGTTTTGTACCGAGCAATTTTTAATTTTTTTTTTTCAATTTCAAATGTGGGCAAGAAAAAGAGTGGCGAATAAAAGGACTTCATTCAATTTCATTAAAATTGAGTCAGTCGAAAAAATTGGCTTAGATAATTCTAAAAAGTTTTTTCTGCACATACTTTTCTTGCGTATGGATTTTTTACCCCACAAAAGAAATACCCACGCCTTAAAAATCTAGGAACAAGGAACCTACTTTTAAAGACGCAGAAAGCTCCACTTTTTTTTTTTCCATCTTACTTGGATAGACTATGGAAATTTTTGAAGTGCTAGATACTTAGTTATAAGTTTAATATTTAGTTCATTGTTTAGGAATTCTATAAATTTTTTTTGTAACTTTGAACTTTGACTGGAGTAGAAAATTGATCGAACTGAACAGTATTTCTTGCTAAATTTGTAGCAGTTGTACCTGAATGAATGTGTTGTCTTCTAGGAAATCACTCGTTTGTCTTTCAAAGTGTGCATCAAGGACAGCCAGGGAATAAGCAAGTCTCACGATCCAGTTACAGTGGACTATGCAATTATGGGAGGTAATTTGTTGTTTCCATGGCATGCAAAAAAAGGAAAACTTTAGTTAAGATAAGAAGCAGTTTCAAAATCGAAGAAAGAAAATAAAAACAAGAAAGATAAGTTTTTGGACATACACACATGTAGGGAAGGTCTTAAAAAGGCATTGTCTTCTGTAATTCTTCTGACTTAAGTCTAGCCCTGCATGCCGAATGGAGTAATATTTTTCCGAAAAATGTATTATTTTTAGCCCTTTATGCTTCAGGAAGATTTCTGATAGGAGTTTAGAAGAAAAATTGGTTAAATTCCTGTCGTACGAAGTGATTTTGTATTTTTTCTCAAAGATATTGACCCGTGCACAAATGTTACTTGCGAGTACCATGCTATCTGCAAAGCTTTCTCTGCATTTGATGCCCGTTGTGTTTGTGATGACAACTGCCCGTCGTACGAAGAGCCTGTGTGTTCATCTAACTCGACAACATTCAAGAACAAGTGCTTTTGTCTGCTGGACATTTGCAAACGCAAAAGTAACCACACGCTTTATCATCCTGGCAGCTGTACCGGTAAAATTTCTTACACTTTTTTACTTTACTTCTTTGTTGCCAGCTAAAAAGCATGAGACGATCTATTAGGCCTGAGTCAGGATTAAGTATTGCTTTTGTTTCCGCTCTCTCAGCGCATGTCCCTCTTGCTCCCTCCACACACATACTCCCCATCACCATAGATGAATTGATAGAGAAATTCATACCGGCTTTTTCTATAATTAGCTCATGATGTCACTTTTGTTTACTTTGTTAATTTGGTAATCTAATTTGCTGGATGCGAGCTACCTGGATGTATCACTTTAAAGGGCATTTAATCCTGGCATTGTAGCAAAAACTCTTTCTTGTTCCTCCATCCTCATTTGTTTTAACTCTTCGCATTTGTATACTTCTTTAGGCTTTCCAGTTCAGACCGGGCGGGTTTCACTCAAAAGACGTGTAAGATCGGCTGAGACGGCCTGTAAAGTGGTGAAATTTCCACCATTCTCCTTCTATCCAGACAAAGAAGTACACGTACAAATAACGACCAATCACTGGAACATCAGCAGGAAAAATTTTATACACGATGCCACAGTTTCATGGGTGCACACCGTTAACTACGAAAATTTTGAGGTGAAAGTTAAAAATAATGTTTTAGTTTTTCCTAATGGACAGCGGTCTACCAAGTGTTAATATTTTGTAACTCTGTAGGATTTAAAAATTTCCATACTCGGCTTGTATGTTTTTATTTCTATTAACCTTTTTATTGACGATTTGTAAAAAATTCATTTACTGTTCCTTAACTGCTGACGTAATTACTGTTTAATTAATGTTCTTTAATTCCTGTCTTTCTTCGACAATTTCACAACTTGTACTACTTTTATCATTTTAATTTTGCTCATTCTGTATGTCTTGTTTATTCTGAAAAATTAACATTATATAACATGCAAAACTTGGCTTTAGATTTTTCCCTTGTATGTATCTATGTGTGATTAATCCATCAAAAACTGCTCGAAATATCGGTGCGCTATTTAACTCGTCACTTTCTATGGAAGAACATATTAAGGCTTCCTGTAAATCTGCTTTCTTCCATTTAAGTAACATAGCTCGAATACGAAAGCACTTGCTAGCACAAGCAGCAGAGACCTTGATCCATTCCCTTGTGATCTCAGAAGTTGATTTCTGCAATTCACTTCGTTATGGTGTTCCTAATCAACTGATACAAAAACTCCAAAGCGTTCAAAACTCACCAACAAGCGGGAACACATTAAACCTGTGATAAAACAGCTTCACTGGCTACCTGTTGAGTTCAGGGTTCCATATAAAATCCTACTCAGGACTTTTAAGTGTTTAAATGACACTGCTCTTGCTTATCTTAAAGATTTAATTCACCTGTCTACGCCAAACTGCAGTCTGAGATGAAACTCGAAAAACATACCTAGCTCATGAGCAATACCACCTGAAAAGTTATGGTCCGGTTAGAGCCTTCACAATTGCAGCACCCATTCTCTGGAATGCACTCTCAGATAGGCTCAGAGACCATTCAAATTTTCTATATCTTCTTATAAGAAATAAATTAAAACACATTTATTTAAAATAGCTTTTTAACATGTGAATTTTCTACTGCTGATTTAATTATTCTTTTTTTTTTTAATAATTCCTTATTTTACTGTGAAGCGCTAATTAACTTTACGGAATTAGCGCTATATAAGTGTTACTTAGATACAAATAAAATCTCAATCGACCAAATAACTGTTGAATTGTATCTTAAGGTCTGCGTGACAGCAGCAGGAAGAAATGACCGCTCTATCCAAGAATTTGCCACCGTGGACTGGATGGCATACCAAGGAGCACCTGATGGTGGTGTGACAGGAAAATCACGCATTTCACAATGGTGGACTGGATCACAGTGTAAAGAAGTTAACCTTCCTCAGGTAATTGTCATTTTTGTGTCTATTTTCTGGAAGTGCACTTGGAGATTGTTTTTTATTATTATTATATTTTTGGCGGGGGGGGGGGGGGAGGGGCCGGGGGGTAAAGGTGGGGGGATATATTAGTTTATTTTATGGAGGATGGGGGAAGGAANGCGGGGGGGGGGGAGGGGGGGGCGGGGGCTAAACGTGGCGAGATATATTAATTGACATTATGGAGGATGGAGGAAGGAAAAATGTAAGATTTTTAGATGCTTGAAAAATAAAGTTTGAAGTGAATAATTGATAATAAAAGACCGATCCATCAGGCCCTGCTCCCCAGGGAGCTTATTCGCAGGCTAAACCCCTTAGAACTGCGAAAACAATCATTCATTCATGCACTAGATTTTGAATACATGACAAATGTTTGTCTTCTGCCAAGGAGGTTATAAAGCATAAACCATGCAACAGAAACTAAAAATTATGAAACAAAACAGACAAAACCGGCCTTATACACTTGAAGGTTAAACTCGTTGCGGCCAGAAACTTAACCACCATATGAAAAGGCAATGCATAAATCGAAAAAAGTCATTTACTACGAACATGCACTGAGATCGTGGTTTATTTTTCATTCTGAGCTTTTTGTTTTGGATGTGTTCTTAAATTCTTAAGAAATTAACAATATTAATAAGTCTGGAGATACGACTCACCTTTTGTGATTTGCCTTAACGACTGCTTCACAGGGAAAGTTTGCTACTGCGCCAACAGCCCTGGTTACAGCAGAACATATTAGTGCAGCCTTCAAGCATGATGCCGCAAGTTTGTGGGTGGAAAACGCAACCAGTTCCTCCTTTTACATTTGTCTTCGAGAACTACAGAATTATGATGGTCTACATGAAGATATCTTTGTGGTAGTTTGATTGTTATCTTTTTTCTGAGGGATGCACATTAAGAACCGTACAGAAAAAAAGCACATGTCAAAAAATTTTAACGAAACGTATGTAAAAGAGAAAATAATATATAAAAAAAGAAACTTCACATTGTAGCAAATGGTGGTGATAGACATTTCTCAAGTGGTCTAAAAACAGTGAGTGGTATGCATGTCATAACATTTCAAGTTTCCAATTCCATTTTTTATAAAGCGACAGATAAACGGTTCTTAATAGTACAACGGAAGCGCAGACTGCAATTAAAGAGTACTGCGTATTCAGAGTCGGATCATGTTAGTCATACCTTGCTTGGTATTTTTAATCTGTCAGTAATCAGTTCGCAATCAATTTTGATCAATTAATCAATCACATAATTCTTCCAAATGGCTGTTTTTCGAGAATAGACGTTTTACAGTTGTGAGCTTATTATCCTAGCCTTTGGGTGAACGGAAGGCTGAGTTTGACCTAGCTTGTTTTGATACAGACCTCTTTTCATGGAAATTATGCTTAAAGATACTAGTTAGCATAAGAACGACATGATTTACATAACAAAACAGAAGGGGTTGAATCAAAATAAGGGTTATTTACCATTTGGGCAATCAAGTCGATTTACGGTTTGGGTAAATGGTAAGCAAAACTCACGACTTGTAAATTTCGTCCCGGAATGGCGTTTACCATTTGTACAAATCAGTTCTATTTTCCGAAAAACGGCCGCAAAGGCCTGAAACTGGTATCAAAGATGGCTTTGAAGAAATGGTAAACGAATTTCCCTTTGGAGAATTCCGTCTGGACAAACAAGACTACCTTCCCAGATGTTCCGTTGTTGCTCCCGGAAATTTTCCGTTGGAACGACCCATGGAGTCGTGATCCATTTACTTTCCAACCGAATTTTTCTGGAAACTCTTTCGTAAATGGTAAACAACTCCTTGTTTCCACCTGTAACTGTAAAATTGACTATTAACGAGACGGCATCTAACGTAATGACTGGTTTTTAAATCAAGAACAGCAGGTACTAGGTATATGTAATCATCAGAAGATTCCTTTGAAATCAAATCACTCTCGACTGCTGAACATTACTTTTTCAGAATTGGATGGTCTTTGCAATAATCCACCGGCCCCTTTTTGCCGAGAGCAAACAAGTGCAATTTCCAAACAACAACCCTGTTTCTGCGAACAACAATGGCGCATTTTGTAAGGTAAGAAACAGGTGTAAACGAAAGCTACAATCTTGGACTAAATTAATGGAAAACTTAGATCCCCCTCCCCCTATATCAAAGATGGAAAAATGACACGTTTTTGCCCTTCGCGCGGCTTCATCCTAGATTTGAGGTGGGGGGACGGGGAGGGGAAGATGAGGGTTTGCTGTTCCATTCAATTCTGTCAAAGATTGTAGATCTCTGATTGTGTAGAGAAATGCAAGCTGATATTCAACAAGTCCAAATCGTTTCTTTGTTTCGTTTTATTGTTGTTGTTGTTTTTTTCTTGGCTGCATCTGACTGTGAAACGCCTTAAGCAATCTCAACCATAATCTTTTGACATGCTCTGTGCTCTGAAGGAATTTTGTCAGAAATGGAAACCGGGTAATGGAACGTATTTGTTTTACTCCATTCTATAGATAATACATTAGTTGTAAAATATTAATCAGTACAAGGTTGTTTCAGCTACGTGCAAATAAGAAAAAAAAGAAAAAAATTAGAATGGAGAAGGGCACATTATAGTAAAACTAATTATGGCCCTTTAACAAGATTGACGCACGCACGCACACACGCACACAAGTCAATATTGAGCAAGATAATTTTTTTAAGTGCCTTTTTGAACAGGATTTTCGATGATTTATTGCGATTAGAAAGGGGAAGATTGTTCCTTTCTTTGACATATTCAAATAAAAGACACCAACAGGAACTCTTACACAAAAAACTAAATTATTTAAACACGCAAAAAAGACAACAAATAACACCAAACTAGCCAGCTTTAAAAGACGCGGCCATCATCATCGCTGACCGCTGACCAGGGAACGTCTTTAAGTTAACCTTGTTCCACCTAATTTCTTCCTATAAAAAGGGTGTTTTTCTACTTTCTTCACTTTCTTCACGGCAGCGCTCTGCTAGGAAAACCTTGGATATAGATTTTGACACTTATATCTTATGTAGCATGAATTAACAAAATGGTGTGCTTTGAACTTAATTTACTATATATTTATTTAATAGCCTACGCTTTCTACCCCTAGGACGTGCAATTTGCAAGAAATTACGACAAAGAACCCATAGTAGTGATAGCAGCCAGTCATAACTCAGAGGGCAACAACCTAAAACCAATACATATGTCTGTTACTGCTTGGGTTGAGGTAAATTAAAGTAGGACGGAAATGTTGAAGTCATATAATAAAAAGGTCAGAAGCAAAAGAATACTTCACTTTTTTATGTCAAGAAGTGAAGAGATCTATGTGGAAGTTTATTAGGCCCGGTTAAAACGTCATATTTCACATGTGCCGAACCTACCTTAAATGAGCGGGGACAATAGATTTTCCTCATTTGCCGGCTAAATTTAACACATAAGAAAATGCGACGTTTAAACCGGGCCCAAAACAATGTACATGTAGCAATATTTACACAAAGGACCATTCCAAAGAACTTGAAAGTTTTTAACACTGTTAATTAAGTCTAAAGTTTCTTGCTTTTTTGGCTATTTTTTCATACACCTTTCTTAAGTTCTGAAGTCGAAATGAATTCACGCCTTTAATCAAATTCTATTTCCAGACATTCCTACAGTGCCTTACTGATCAGCTTGATAAGGCGAAGTTCTCCAGTATATTTGACCTTTATACACGTACTAACATTAAGTATTCACATTCTTATCTTTATTACTAAAACTGTTTTGTAAGAAACACAATTATTTGATATGAGTGTAAAGAATTGAAAAAGAAGGTTTGTGACATCACATGATTTCATAAATCTCCTTTTCGAATTTTGAGGCAGCCATCTTGAACCCGCTGTTGCCCAGTTAACGATGAAGTTAGCAATTATTGCAACGATTTCTTTTGCCAAACCATCTTTAACCAAGTTTTTAAAAAATTAAAACTAATAAAACAGACGGCTTAAAGAAGAGAAATCATACCATCGAGAAAGTGTTTGCCATTGAAACGTCAATCACCATAACATGTAATCATTGAATGATACATTAATTGCTTTCCACATAAATTTCACAAAAGCCCTGAAATTTGGCGGGTTGTCGTTTAGGGGGCTCAAAATTTTAAATAAGCAAAGTGAGCGCGGACACTTTTGCCCTATCCCAGGCTAAACTCTCCATTTATGGTGCTGAGAAAGATTTTTGCGTTGGAAAGGAAATTTAGCTTGTTTTACAAAGGATATTATTTATTTTACAGCACATTAATACAAGCGAATTCCGCATTTGTCTCAAAGAGTTGTACGCTGACCAGCATGATCCTGTAAATGTATCATACGCTGTACTTGCAGGTGGGTTTAGCGGCAAACACCCCACACACCCCCCCCCCCCCCCCCCCCCCCCCCCCCCCCCCTTTTTTTTTTCAAAACNTTGCTACTCAACCAGTCAAACATGCAAGAACTGGACTGAAGCCCAGAAAACTTGCCAATCATACAGCGCTAATCTCATTAGTGTACGAAACCAAGAAGAGAACGTCTATATTCAACATAGGCTGAATGGCGCTAAGGGCTGGATTGGACTAAGCGATAGAGACACGGAGGGAACCTTTATCTGGGCAGATAATCAACTCAGTAACTTCACATACTGGGCTACGAACCAGCCAAACAACTTCAACAATGAAGATTGCGTTCACACTTTGGGAGTCAGACATAGTTTTATGTGGAATGATGTGAGCTGTGACACCTGCCATAACTACACCTGTTCAGAAGGTATCTAGAACCGTTTGCACTCTCTTGTATAACCCTTATCACTAAAGGATTCCCAGAACGTCGTTTCCTTGTTAGCTGCTAAAAACAATCATGGCAGAATAGTACCAACAACAGTAAAACATATTCATTAGTAATATCGTATTTGTTTGTATTTCTTTGATTGCTTAATCTGCCGATCGATTGAATAGTCGACTGTTCTTTTTAGTGCTCAATGCTGTATACGTCGTTTTTGTTTCTTCCAAGCAATGTATTGTTAACCTTTATTTTTATTTATTTATTTATCCATTTTAACTAAGATCTTGATGAATGTGGAGGGAATAATCACCATTGTCACCAGAATGCGGTCTGTACAAACACAATCGGCTCCTATAAATGCCAGTGCTCAACAGGATATACCGGTGATGGCTTGAATTGCACAGGTAAGAATGTCCTAATATTATTCCCCTTTCAAAATACTAGCGGGATAATAATAAAAAACCATGAGCTTTCCAAATATTTTTATTTATATTTTTTCATTTATTAATTAAAAATCCGAATTCAATTATTGTTTTTATTGTTCATCAAAATACTACAGAGCTCATAACATGTTTCTTTTATGCTAAATTCCTGTCTTCATCATCCACATTTGTCTGTTCCTCGGCATATGAAAGAAATCTAGGGATGTTTTATTCTTGCAGATGTTCTTTACAGAGCAGTTGTCTTCCTTTGAGCGGTATTTTTGGGTATTCATGCTATGTTTTTGAAGCCGAAATTCGGCTATTTCGTCTTCACAAGAAGTTAGCAATCTTCGATCCGCTATTTTCAGTAGCTCTGCCCTGTCAAAACAACTAGGCTAGCACACCAATACTTTGCTTAGTTGACGTTAGTCAGTCCCGATTTCAGTGTACTATTTTACGATTGATGTCAATCGTAAAATATTAGCAAACATCTTCCAGTTTTAGACTTAGCGGGCGCGCGAAGGGGTTCAAGCCAATCAGAACGGAGACCTTTTTGAATGAATATCAGTTGAAGTAGTGTTTGTAAGCTGAAAATGGCACTACAAATTCCTATATTGTGTTAGTGTTAAGAGGTTTTCTTTTCCTTGACTTTTAAGATGTGGACGAGTGTTCTGCACGTCATCAGTGTGACAGCAGTGCAACTTGCCATAATACAGATGGATCTTACACATGCACCTGTGACAGTGGCTACTCAGGAGATGGACGAACCTGCTATGGTAAATAAACTACTTGATCAAATGCGCAGGTTTCACAAATAAATCTTTCACAAAAGGAAGGGAACACGAATTTTGGCCTTTCTCAATTTTTTTGCATTTCAGAGCTATCCATTCTAAAAGTTATAACACTAAAAAAAACGTTCAACTTCAATTTCCCCAGCCAGCTTGCTCAAAACAAAACTCCCAAGTTCAGTACATGGACGGAATATTGCTACCCTATGATCCATGGAGATGGACACACCTTAGTAATCGGAAATATCCAACTAACTTTGAAGATACAAAACTCGAAATAGATTTTCCCTGTCGGAGGATCACAGGTCCCGACTGCTGGCATTCGGAATGGCATTGCCTTCGCTTTATAAGAGTTGTATTCCCTCGTTTTAAAATATGAAAACAGAACAATTATAATAAAGAAGGAAACTCTCAATAGAGGCTGATTCAATGAACATAAGTGAAAGAATTACAGGTATACGCCTTGTGTCTTTGTAATAGGACAATTGCATGATGACGTCATTTTGCTAAAAATACCAGAATCCTTCAGTTATGACTAATTCTGCCTTTTTTCTTCTTCTTCTTCTTCTCTTTTCTTTAATTTTTATCCTGGAACTCCCTCATTAGGAAATGGTATAATCTTTCATTTCAGACGTAGATGAATGCTCACTCCACACTCACGACTGTCACGCAAATGCAATCTGCACCAATACAGTCGGGTCATTTACTTGCAAGTGCGACGTGAACGCGCATTACATTGGCGACGGAAAGACTTGTACTTCCCACCGTAAGCTAACCTATTTTAATTAGATAATTAAACTAGTAATAACCAAAGGTTACGCAGTGCGGGCGACAAAGCTCGAAGGTCAAAACGCTTTTGCTCAAACGCTGTGCTTTGCGTAAGTTTCACACGATAGATATAGTCAAAACACGCGTGGTTAAATCACGAGTGAGAGAAGGTCCGCACGTGCGTGATAAGATTGCGTTTCCATTCATTTTTAGTGGAGGTCCACACGAAGTTGGCTACATACGTGCTATAGCTGCCGTAAGGCGACTTCTTTTACTGATCAGCGCTAACAATAGACGTACAACTTTATTCCAATTTGAGTCGAAGGTTACAGCAAAAAGCAAGATAGTAGGCTATTGACCCCAAAGACTCGACTGATTTTAGATCCGATGTACCGTAATTTGTCGTTTTTGATGTGTTGTGTTGTGGTTTAAACTGAAATACAAGGTAAAAATAAAACTTCAGAAATACTGCGAGCGCAAAAGAAATACAGCAAAAATGAAGCGAATGTACAACGCACTTACATTGTTTTGGCGCAAAACTTCTGACCACAAAAGAGATACTCGTGACAGGAAACTACTACTTAGTGCTCTTGAAGAAACAACGTTAAAATAAAAGCTGAACTGAACATGCTAGAAGGCGAGTTAGAACAAAAATGCAAATAAGGGCTGGGTGCACGTGCGATTCCTATGGGAGTTGATTAACAGCTAAATTGTTCTTTACGGAGTTAGATATGATATCTCGGCTCCTAAGTGAGAGCTCTAAAGCGAATCACTTAAAAAACGACAGAGTAACAAACTAGACAGTCTAAGCGAATGTCAATTAACCAATGTCAATCTATGTGACTCAGTGTCCATGTTCCCTTTAATTGAACAGTCTCCTTCAATCAAAGGCACAGCTTGTCAACGGGCCTTTCGAAGAGAGCCGTCTTGGTACGCACTTTAACCCGTCGAACAAAACCTCTCCCGTCTGGGAAGGTCTCTACGATTCTTCCTAGCGGCCAGGAATTTCGGTGCGAAGATTCAGTCGCGACAAGGACAACATCGCCAAATTCCTCTTAGGGCGCACCCACTTTTGTCTAAGTTGCAAAAGGGAAAGGTATTTCTTGCTCCATCGTCTCCAGAAAATATCCGCATGATATTGAACTTGCTTCCACCTACGACGCGAAAATGAATCTTCCTTCATGAATAGACTAGGTGGCAAAGTGACTTCTGACTTAAGCAACAACACGTGATTCGGTTTCAGGGGCTCCATATCGTTTAGTGTGATGGGCCGACTGTTCATGATGCTCTCTACTTCACACATAAAGGTAACTAGACTTTCGTCTTCAGTGATTTGCTCTCGAGGCAAGGCTTGCAGAATCTTCCGAATGGTACGTATACATCTCTCCCAAAAGCCGCCGAAGTGAGACCCATATGGAGGGTTGAAGGACCACTTGATGTGCTTCTGTAACAGAGAATTGTGGATTTTTCCTTGATTCCAATCTGAAATAGCGTCTCGCAGCTCTCGCTCACCACTGGTGAAGTTCGTCCCGTTGTCCGAGTAAATCTCTCTCACCTGGCCTCTCCCGGCAATAAAACGACGCAGGGCAAGCAGTAACGAGGCTGTATCTAGACTGTTAACCACTTCAATATAAACAGCCCGAATCGCAAGGCATGTAAAAAACACGCCGTAACCCTTTACGAGGCTACGCCAACTTTTGACATGAAAGGGGCCAAAACAGTCTGCCCCAACTGCTGTAAAGGATGGCTTGTCAGGCAAAACGAGACTACCTGGTAAATCGGCCATTTTCTGTTGACAAAGGGGCGCCTGTCGACGACGGCAGCTGACACACTTTGAAAGGACGCCTTTGACAGTAGAACTTACTTGGAGAATCCAAAACCTCTCTCGAATTAAGGCTAGGACGTGCTCTCTTTCGGAGTGGCCGCAAATGCTGTGGTAGTCGTAGATTATCAACTTAGTACCGTGGTCTTCCTTTGGGAGAATAATCTGATTCTTTGTCTCCGAGGGTAAGGACGCATTGCGCAAACGACCCCCTAAGAATAAAAGCCCATCGATAACGTGTGGATCAAGCTTGTAAAGGCGGCTACTCTTCTTAACAATCTTTATGGGGTAGTTAAGTTCTTCCGGGAAAGCCCTTCCTTGCACGTGCTTTAGAATTTCTTTCTCGGCTCTCTCAAGCTCTGTAAGGGTGATGTACTTTGGAGCGTCATGCTTCGACCTTTTCTTGCTCGCGTTTAAAAGGTTTTCTCGGTAGCGCAAGAGCCAGGCGACAACTGTCTTCAAGCGAGCCCAGGAAGAACATTTCAGGAAGTAGTCTGAGAGGAAACTATCTGCTTGTCCAGTGACATGCGTACCTGAACTCCTGGTTTGACCTCAGGGTCTTCGTTCGAAACGCTTCCAAACGCTTCTGTCTGCACTGGCCATTCGTGCTCGGGTTTCCAAAGGAATTCCGGCCCCATTAACCAGCTACTTTGGCAAAGGAAGTTGCCTGCTGTCAATCTTCGGGAGGCGTCGTCAGCAGGGTTCATGTCGCCATGGGCATGTTTCAATTGATCGGGGTTGGAGCCATCGCGAATCACAGCGATACGGTTGGCTACGAAGGTGTGGTACCGGTTTGTCTCATTCTTGATATAACGCAGCACTATGGTGCTATCTGTCCAGAAGATAGACTGGGCATCGTTCAGTACCTCTAATTCTCTCCTTAAGATCTTGTCTTGCTTGATGGAGATTGTTGCAGCAGATGACTCGAGGGAAGGGATCATAATCGTTTTCAAAGGTGCTACTCGTGACTTTGCGCAGAGGAAGGAGCAATGAATGTCGCCTTGGTTGTTGACATTACGAAGATAGGAAACTGATCAAATCCGACCTCAGAAGCGTCCGAGAAATGTTGGAGCTGGCTCGAAGAGATGACGTTGAAACCAAATGGTTTGATGCAGCGGCTTACGGAGAACTGAGATACCTTCGGGAGATCCGCCAACCATTTCTCCCAACGAACCTATAGTTGTGAGGGAACCGGGTCATCCCATTGTAACTTCATGCGACATAAATCCTGAAGCAACTGTTTAGCCGGCGACAGGAACGGGGCTGCGAGTCCAAAGGGATCGTAAACGGAGCTGACGACTGAGAGAATGCCTCGCCGCATGGGTGGCTTGAGCTTGAAATCCACCTTGAAACCAGAGTTGTCTGTTTCAACACACCATTTAACACCAAGAGCCCTCTCAACTGGAAGGTGGTCTTTGCTTAGATCGATAGCTTTCACATCTTTGGCGTGCTCATCCTCAGGTATATTTTCCAGAACTCTGTGACCATTGCCTATCCACTTTGTCAGCCTAAAACCGCCTCTTGAAAGCAGACAAAGCAGGTCGCTAGCATGATGTGAAGCTTCCTCAGCTGATGGTAAGGACTCGAGGCAATCATCTACGTACAAATTCTTCTTAACTGTTCTCACGACTTCTTCCGGGAAGTGATTGCTGTTGTCTTCAGCTGTCTTGCGGAACGCAAAATTGGAACAGGAGGGAGAAGATGCGGCTCCAGATTCGTGTACCACCATCTGGTATTCTTCCAGCTCACTTTGCAGATTACCATCAGGCCACAAGAGAAAACGAAAGTAAGTGCAATCTTCATTGGCTACCTTAACTTGGTAAAACATTGCTTCTATATCCGCCATTAGAACGACTCTCTCCTGTCTGAATGTCATTTAAACTCCAAACAGAGTGTTTGTTAAATCCGGGCTGCTAAGCAGCAGATCATTGAGCGACTTGCCCTGGTATTTTGCCGAACAGTCAAACACCACACGAATCTTTCCGGGCTTGTGCGGATGATAAATCCCGTGATGAGGTACGCACCATTTCATATTGGTTTCCTAGAGATCTGCTGGCACCTTACGTGCGTAACCCTTTTCAATAATTGCAGACATGAAACTCTTGTGGTCTTCGTAAAAATTCTTATTACGCTAAAGCTTCATCAACCAGTGAGCGCGCTGTTCTGCTTGCGGTCTATTGTTCGGCACTGGCGCATTACAATCCTTCAAAAGGCAACGCTATTTCGTAATGACCGTCCCTCAAGACCACTCTACTCTCCAGTTCCCTGGGACATTTCTGGTCTATCATCAGCGCTGGATTCGTTGAAAGCACTGTCGTAGAAATCCTTCACCATACGCTGCAATTCGGGATCAGCCTTAACAAAGAAACTTGTCACGCGCTGGCCTTTGTGATGAAGTCCTAAGGGGCCGTTAACTACCCAACCGATTCTCGTACGCGCGGCATATATCACCGTCTTTACTGTGTTTCACTTCCAAAGGATCGAAGACTATGGGGACGTCACAAGCTATGAGAAGACCGCTTTCAGCGTCAACTTCAGGTAGGTAAACTCCACTCAAGTGTGGCCATCGGTCGACAGCGCTCTGGGTGGGTATGTCCTCTTTAGAAACAGGTATTTCTGGTCTCGTACACATTGCTGGCAGCTCAATAAAGACGTTCTGGCCGAGATCGGAGATGGTTAAACCTTTCACTACGAAGCGATCAATAATACTGTCTTTCTTTTCCAAAGTTGTCAAGGAGATCTGATCTCTCGAGCCGCTGACGCCCGGTTGCTTCATTAAGGACTCTGCTCAGAATGTTGAAGTGCTACCGTTGTCCAGGAACGCATAGGTAATCACTAGTGTTCTCGCCGTTCTTGACCAGACCTTGATTGGGACAATACCCACACCACCTTTCAAGCTCGCCAGGTTCGCCATTCCGTTGCGAACCTGCGTGGAATCCTCGCGGGTCGAATTGCTTGCGGAGGGAGTGTCATTGGATCGATTTCGACCAGCAGTGTTCGTGCGAAGAATTGTAAGATGTTTCCTGCCACAGTTAGCTACCGTTCATATTTTCCTTTCTGGGCAGACTCTGGCATTGTGACCAGTGGGTAAACAACCAAAGCAAAAGTGTTTTGACAACAGGAACTGAATTCGGTCTTGATATGGGAGACGTCTAAGTACCTCGCAGGTCTCCAAGGCATGGCCAGAATTGCAGAAAGTACATGAGACATTTCCAACTGAGGGGGTCGTTCCAGAAGGTGGCTCTTCAGGAGGTAAATTCTGGTCACCGCCCACCTGCGCAGCAAAGCTTTTCTTACTTCCATCAGATCCGCTCTTTGTTCAACCGCTTCTAGGTTCTTGTTTTGGCTTTGCATCCTCTGTAATCTTTCCGGATACTGGATTGGCGGCTACTCTTGCCTCATTATCCACGAACTTGGCAAGGTCGCGAAACGTAACAGAGCGTTCCTCTGTTTCCATAATGTCCACCAAACGGCGCCATGTTTTTCTCATATTGAAAGGTAACTTCAGGATGAGCTTCTGTGCAGTATCGGGACCTCATGAGAAATATTGAAAATCTGTTAAGGGCGGTGCTGTCCTCAGCTTTCAACCCAGGCCAGTTCAGCGCCTTGCTTTCGTAGGCCGATGCAACTCGATAATCGTCACCAAACTTCTTTTTCATCAGACTTCGGGCTTCCCTGTATCCCTTGTCAGGTGGGAGGTAATGGCACGATCGAACAAGCTCTTTGACATCCCCACTGGTAAACTGCTCGAGAAAGTACAGCCTCTCGCTACTACATTGTACTGGACGTTTTGGACTCAATCACTTTTTCGAAGGCTCTTACAAAGGCTCCGTACTCGATAGGATCACCGTCAAAAATCGGAATCCGTTGGTAGCTGAACTTCTGACCGCAAAAGAGATACTCCTGACAGGAAACTACTACTTAGTGCTTTTGAAGAAACAACGTTGAAATAAAAGCTGAACTGAACATGCTAGAAGGCGATTTAGAACAAAAATGCAAACAAGGGCTGGGCGCACCCGCGATTTCTAGGGGAGTTGATTAACAGCTAAATGGTTCTTTACGGTGTTAGATACGATACGTGCGTTGCATGTGTAATAGCAACCTAGAGAGTGGGATTGCGCGGGCTCCTCTTGTGGCCCGCAATAATTTATCGGCTCATAAATGTGCTCTTTTTTTGTACTTAAAGAGAGCTGTGTCACGGTTGGCTAGTCCACTTTGTTTATAGCTGCCAATCACGCGTCCTTATTCGCTACGGCACTGGAGAAAACTTGAATACAAAATCATTGCTTCGTGTAAAAAAAAATGTGTCTCCTAAGAATTATTTTAAACGTTACCAACAACAAAAATGAAAAACTGTTAGCTAACAAGTTTTCAAAAACCACAAGTTCAACCCATTTCATTCTTTAAGTTTCTCTATCTGAGCGGTTTTTGTATTTGCATTGTTATTATTCCTTGTTTGAACATTTTGAGTTGTCATTTTTAAGTTCCACTCAATTTGGTGGGAGTTCCCACTGTTTAAATTTTGAAGAGTTTCTTGACACAGCTCCTTTGATAAGTAATTTGCTTCAGGCACGATTTTGTCCTTGGATAAATTTCAGTATTAAAGGTCCAGCTGGTTGTGAGGAGCTTTGGCAGTCGATACGCGCGCTTTAGTGACCTCTACTGCTTTGGAGAGGTGGCAGTTGTGAAGTTTTGCGAAGATGTGGTAGTTGCCAACATGCAGTTGTCAGGTCTTTGTTGTCAGGTCTTTGCTTCTTTGCTTTTAGGACTAGTTTGGTCAAAAAGAGCAAAAAAATTAATTAAAGCAACTAAAGGACAGATTTTGGTTTTCTTTTCTTTCAGGTGGCCTCGGTAACTCAGTCATTTTATCGAATGACTTCGGCAAGAGATCACAGTTAAATACCTGGCTTCTTCCCCACTTGCAAAGTTCGGACAAAAGTTACTGGAAACTGTGTTATAGAGCCACTAGTCACGGTTGGAGCTCACAGACCTTTCACAGTTATTGTGATAACAAGGGGCCCACTGTAACTATTGTAAGGGTTGGAAGCTACATTTTTGGGGGTTACAACGGCCATTCGTGGCAATGTAAGTCTGCTAAATAAAACGGTACTAAGTGGGGGAGGGGGGTGTGACTGGTTGAAATCTAAGCCATTAACTCCAGAGTGTTTTAACACATCACCCGTTTAAAAAGGGGCGATGAGTGGGGTGGTGAGATTTATTTATGTCCAGTACCTTGAGCAAGACACATTGCGTTGGTTATTTAAACGAATTCTAACTTAGACCGCAATCTTTGAACCTCCAGATCTCTTCCAAGGTGGGTTATTTTAAGAAGAAAAATGCTTTTCCAGTCTACGTTATATGCTTTTATGAAACTGTTCTCGAAAAATGGTGTTGGATAAAGTGTTCGGGAAAGTGAAAGTGGCTTAGAACGCGGTTTTGTTAAACACACTGGCTTAACTCCGTTTAAATAACTGGTCCAATGACGCTTCGATTGGTTAAAAACCTTGCATTCATAATTTCATCATCATCCTTTCACGGGTTTATAACGAACCGATTCAACGACCTTCACCCAGTTGGCTTGGTAGAGCCCTGCACCGGTATCGCAGAGGTCAAGGGTTCGAATGCCGTACAAGTCTGAATTTTTTTAGGCTTTCTTTTCGCAACTGCATAAGTTGCGTATATAACTGCGATGATCTTCCTTCAAATAATTCTTCACTTCGCAGTTCATATATATGATTTTCACACATTCGTAATGGTTTTATAGTACATTAATTTTTTTCATTCATGGCAACAAAAAGCAGCTAAGTAATTCAATTGACGCACAACCGGTTATGCTCTAGGGTCATATAATGCTGGGGTAAATTCAATAAAAATTTTACAGTGCAATTTAGAAGTGTATCATTTGTTTCGAAACTGTAAAACAAAAGCTGGCCGTGCTTCTTCTTCCTTTAGCAGTTTTAATTGAGTGACGTGGAAGTTATCCTCGCAGTTAAAAGAACAACCTAAGGGCTTGAAAAAGAACCTGAAAAATTTTCAGGCTTGATCGGGAATCGAACCCTGCACCTCTGCGATGGCCGGACGCAACGCTCTGGAGAGCAGACCACTGTAAGTTCGTAACATACCCGATGGTGGAAATGATAAAAATCTGGTTGTTTTTTAACCGCTTAGGTTGTTCATTTAACTGCGAGGATCGTTTCCACTTTCGTATGTTTATTCGCAGTTCAAAATGTGAGTTATTTCATATATTTTCGTTCATGCAATTTCCACCATCGGGTATATCACGAACTCACAATGGCCTGCTCTCCAGTTGGCTTGATTGACTTAATGGATAAAGCGTTGCGTCCGGTCATCGCATAGACCAGGGTTCGATTCCCGGTTGTCAAGATTGAATTTTCAGGTTCTTTTTCAACCGCTTAGGTTGCTCATTTAACTGCGAGAGTCATTTCGCCCACTTTTCAAAATGTTGAGTCATTTCATGTAGTTTTATTCTGTTTTAACTGAATTGCTCAACACAACTCTACAAATTAATTTCCAGTTGAATGGGTATATTATACTTCAGAAAAACGAAGTAAGTATAACTCGATTTCAGACCATCTCGGGACTTACCTGAAAATGACACAGCTTTTCAAGAACACTTTTAGTAAATATGCACTACTAAGCTAAGTGTCTTTGTTTGGCACTAAAAGACCTGTTGATATTTTGCGTAGAATTTAAATGTTTTTGTATCTTCTCAGGGTCTTCTGGGTATCAGTACTCGAGCAACACCTTCCTGTACTCGCTGCAAAACTATTACGGGTATGGATACTTTAAAAAAGACGTGACCGACTATTGGACAGCCACATACAGCTACTATAACTATGGTCCAACCTTTGGTGGAGGGCATGATATCTACATTGCAGACAACGCAGGATACAATTATAACTCTTACTTTTATTGTAACTGCAATTCGTATACAAGTCCCTGTTATAGCTGTTATGTGTGGACTGGAAACAATAACTTCTGCCCAAATGAGTTAGAGGTATTTTATGAAGTACTTGCTTAAGTCCACCGGGAATATTAATACAAACCAACAAGCTCATTTTTTATTTCATGGGTGAAAAGATACTGATCAGCTTTTGATAGATTATTACTCAAATTATTTTTAAAATTCTTCATAGTTAGGGTGCGTTCAATTGACTCCATTCCGGAAAATGAATGTTGAATAAAGTGTAGAAATCCTTTGTTTAGGAATTACTTGCTCTTAGGACAACAGAGGGAAACGCGAGCCCAAAAAATGCATAAACTAAGGCAAAGAGGAAAAACAAAGTTATATTCCGAATCTATAAACCTCATCGCCTGAATTTGCCTTAGTAAGCCCAGTGAAAGTTACACCCTGTGCTCACAGACGAACTAGAAACAGAACGCAAACTGAAGACTTCCTCAAGAGCTATATGAGGTAGTACAGCTGCGTAGAAATTACGAGAAAATTGCGAATTTGGTCGTTTAAGAATTCCAAATTAATGAAAGAACGAAAAGAAAATTAGTGTAGTGCATAACAAAACCCAACAAGCCTTCCTTGTATAGGCCAGCAATCTCTGTGTTAAAACCCTGTTGTGGGTAATGGCCAAAATAAACACCCTTCTGTTTCTTTGCAAATAATTAGACCCCGTTTAGGATAGGCTGGCATTAAATTGTTCTGTTCAGGGCAGAGGAAGCAAAATTCTCCAGCGGCACGTCCCTGTACAGTTCAAACAGGTAAATTCCCCTCTGGGCTCCTGGCTAATTACACCTAAGTAACATTCTAATAACTCCCAAATCCCGACAAAAGGCATATGAAGCAGTCTTCTGGAGTTTTATTTCGGAATATGGTTAATCGAACGTACCCTAAAGTTCCGAATTCACGCATTTATTTTTTGCAACTCTCTATGATTTTCTGACTGTAATTAATATTGCTTAGTTGTACGAGTTCTATCACGCTTCACACATTAGGGCCTCCGTCGACTACGGGCGTTTAAGATTCTTGGAGGGCAAACCTACAAAGAATCAGTAACTCTTGAGGAATTATCCTGTAATCGTTTAGTTTTACTTAAGCTGTATTTGCGGTACGTATTCTTTTCTAGTTTAGAGCTTTTAAACTGTTCGTCGTTCACTTGTTATCGAGATGAAAGTTACTGGTGTTACGCTTTCTTTCTTTTTTGTAATAACAATGCATTTAAAGTTTTCAATCTTCTTATGCTGTGTTACCTACTTTGTGGATCAGATATGCAAATTAAGAAACAACTAACATTATACTCTGACCCTGGTTTAAAATCCCTTCCAAACACGCGTGGTTTCACCTCGTTGTTCACTGGGCTTCTTGTTATGGACTCATCCACAGAACCATGATAGGGCGTCCTACCTGGCTTTTAATAAGAAAATGAATAATTTTAAATATTGCTCTGAAAGTAATAAAAGTTAGTTTGAGAAAAGCCAACGTTTCGTTGCACAACTTACTGGTTTCTATGCGCCGAGAAGAAGGGGCTATTTTCTTGCGATAACCAGTGAGAGGTTCTAATTAAAATATTTTTCTATATCACTGTGTCATGTATGGAACTGCATCGATTTGCGTAGTTCCGCGCTGGTATTAAATGATGAAAAAACTCCTTCAGCAAGATGATAAGAACGATGCTGATGATGATGATGGTGGTGGTGGTGGGTGGGTAGGTGGTGGTGGTGGTGATGATGATGATGATGATGCTGATGATAATGAAGAGTCATCCAGACCCTGAGATAAGCCGGGGACGGTCTTAAAAAAAAAGTTACTTCGGCCCTTCGGGCCTTAGTTGGATCCAAAAATAAGGTGGGGGGGCTCCCCTGGATCCGCCACTGCCTTGTGCATGATTTCACGATCGCCCCTACTTCGTCCAAAACTAAAATCTTTTCAAAAGAAATGGGGTGGAGGAAGGTCGGCTTTCGTGTACATATATGTTAATAAAATCATTTTTATTTGGTTATATAATAAATCCAAAAGTTGCAATTGATGTATTGTGTTGATATATAACCGCGAAGGTGTTGCGAAATTAAGATATCAGGACGATTTCCTGAAAAAGAAATGTTCATAAATTTCTATCTCGTAACAATTCTGTTTTCTGAAGACACAAGTGCTTAAGCCGATTTTGCCTTATGATTTTTGACTTCCATGTTTATTTAAATACATATAAACTGTACATTTTTCTCTGTAATCCGGTGAAATCAAAACAAAAAGCTGACTATTTCTTTTGTTTGGCTCTGACGGAGGGATATAGTCAATAGCATCATCAAAAAAGACAATGCTACTCAGATTTTGTAAAAAAGCTTTCAGGGCTTTGATAGGCCTGTTATGTAGCCGAGCGTTGAGCGCTTCACTCGAGAATTCGAATCCACAACACCTGCGTCTTCCTTTTTCAGTTGAGTCGGGAATTCAAATGTGGTTGCCTGGCAACAACTCGAATAAGATTAATGTCCAGTGTGAATAGAACCCAGTGTGATAGTCGTCACGAGGGGAGAAAATCACCCACGT
>CALNXI010003090.1:0-12078 GCA_942486025.1 Porites evermanni
CCCCTCTGGATTTCCAAGTTCAAAGACCCCCCCCCCCAACCCATCTGGATTTCCATAAAATTTTTACACACCATAATTTTAATTTACACTCAATGTAGAAGAATCCTTTTAGGTACTTGGAAGATCTTTTTATTAAATAAGTCTCAATTTTCCGTGTTTGTTGTGAAAGTTAAGATTCCATTTTCACATCTTCTTAAACAGGCTTACACTTTTGCAAATTATGTCATATTTGTGTGAACTTCTCTTTTTTTCTAGAACAGGCAAAATATACAGCAATATACACAATAAATATAAATAAATAAAGCTCAAAACTAACTAT
This sequence comes from Porites evermanni, assembly GCA_942486025.1. NCBI lineage: Eukaryota > Metazoa > Cnidaria > Anthozoa > Scleractinia > Poritidae > Porites > Porites evermanni. The sequence continues at coordinate 320 of CALNXI010003090.1, forward strand.
GTTCTCGAATAAATGGTTCTCTTCTTTGTCGATAAAAAATGACTGCGAAAGAAAAAAAAAGGACACTTAGTCGGATATTTCATGACGCGCTACACCGCTTACCACAACTCTTGCTTTTCAAAATGGCCGCCAAACAATCACCACGTGCACGCTTATTTGTAAGGCGTGTTTAGCGGTAAATCACCATAAAAAAGTATTGACCTTGGAAAAATGTTAAATTCAACGTAAAATCATTGTTTGCTTTCCTTGAATTGAGTGCTTTTTTATGAATTCTGCGGTTTTTCTTGATATCTTCAAGTTATCGCACGTCGTTTCTACTAAGTAGCAAGGGAGAGCCTATGGATGGAAACTTAAAATAAATGTGGTAAGAGGTCTGTAGTTTGAAAGAATAATAAAATTATTTTGAAAAGGCAAAGCAATTTCTTGAAAACTTATCGATTGAAGCGATTGAAACATCGAAGAAATCGAAAGTTACCCTTGAGGATATATGATTAGGTTCAGCGCCTCCCTCCCATCTGGATTTCCAGAGCCATTAACTCCCCCTCCCGTGAGATTTTACAGCATGCCTTCCATCATGGGGTGTGGATTTTTCTGGAATAACCCATTAAGATGTCATTTATCTGATTCGTCATCCCTTTCCTATTAATTCTCAATATTTGAAGATTTGGGGGGTTGACAGCCCTGCTTTCACTACCTACAACTGTTGCTGTCACAATTATTTTCTCCTGTTATGTTGATTGTTGCTGCTTTCTGAGAGTTTGTTGCCACTTTTTGAGGTAATGTTGCCTTGAAAGGCCTCATGGGCGACGCCTCCCGTATAAAGCTTTATTGAGTAAACCCACCTCCAAACCCCCAGTCACCCCCATCCTACCCCTCACAGGGGTCTGTAGTATATGGCAAATAAGACTTTTAGGTTTAAGAACATGATTATGTTACTTGGTGTTATTTTCTGCCTTTCCATGGTTAATTAAAGTATAAAATGACAGGGTATTCTGAGGTTTAGCCCTTCTGTTTGATCTCTCTCCAAACCTCCCTCTCTCTTTATATCCCACATAGCGTTGTTGATCCTTGTTTGGAATTCTGGCTTTCTTTTGATAAAGGGGAATCGATTCCACCCTCCATAATACAAAACTACTAATCGGTGAATTGCCAGACTAAAGCTCATGGATCAAATCAAGAATTTGATATTTTTGGAAAACTGCGTAAAAATAGTTCCAAAGAAACAAACATTCGCAATTGAGTAACCACGGCATGTGTTAATACACAGCAATTTAGAATTACACAGCCTGCAAAGTGTCCAGATTCACCAGGAAAACAAAAACTTACCGAAGATAGTTGTCTCAACACCAATCCAAGATGGCGGCCCGCAGAGCACAATAACGCACAGGCTAACCAAGCACCACAAGCTGTTTTTGAAGTGTCACGCAGGAATTTTCCAGTAACCTTGTTGGACAAGATTCATTTTGATGACAAATAAAGGAACCACCGTACCAGGGTAAAATTCCGTGTTTTTCCTGTACTTCTGACAAACGCAAACATTGTTTGACAGTCATATTGTTTGATTGTCAAGGGGGGACTGGGAAAGAAATAATGCTTGTTCCCATGTTCCCTCCAATTAAATTTTGCAGTTCCTCTCATTCCTGGTCTGTTAATGTATTTTCTACAACAATTTTTGGGTCAGAAATAAGGACACTATTCTTTTTACTAATCATTTTGATTTAGGTTGAAAAGAAAATTTGCTTAAGGTTGACTGAGATCCCGTGGAGCTTTCCGGGAAAACTGCTTTGATTTCAACGAAAATCACCACCGCACCCCAAAACTATTATCTCTCTTGAATAGGAAAAATGAGCTTTTTGTGGATTCGGTAGCCAGCTAGCTGGTTGCCAGTTGCCAATTGAATTAATGACTTTTGGGCTAGAACATGCCAACTACAAAGCCTTAATCCAGTTCCTGACTTTCTGGAACAGACTTCCATTATTTCCAAAAAAAAGCATTTATAGTTCATTTTCTCGTCGCAAAAAGAAAAGCAATGTTGTCTTCTCAAAACAGTAAATTTCCGTAAAAATCCGAAAATAAGCCCCTCCAAAATTAAGCCCCCAAACGGGTAACGCAAAAAGTCCTTCGTTGAATCGCCTCTCCAATCGCTTGTACTTGGTAAAATTGCCCTCAAATACAAAGTAAAACAAAGTAGCCTGAGTATCAGGCGTTTCTGGGGAAAAGGGGAAAGATGGAAGCGAAAAAGGGAGAGAACTGAAGGAGAGAAACTCCCCCCTCCCCCATCTAAAATCTCCTCTCCCTTAGCCCCTTAGGAAGGCCTGATACTCAGGCTAAAAACAAAGCAAAAACGGTAAATTTACTTCCANGACTGGGAAAGAAATAATGCTTGTTCCCATGTTCCCTCCAATTAAATTTTGCAGTTCCTCTCATTCCTGGTCTGTTAATGTATTTTCTACAACAATTTTTGGGTCAGAAATAAGGACACTATTCTTTTTACTAATCATTTTGATTTAGGTTGAAAAGAAAATTTGCTTAAGGTTGACTGAGATCCCGTGGAGCTTTCCGGGAAAACTGCTTTGATTTCAACGAAAATCACCACCGCACCCCAAAACTATTATCTCTCTTGAATAGGAAAAATGAGCTTTTTGTGGATTCGGTAGCCAGCTAGCTGGTTGCCAGTTGCCAATTGAATTAATGACTTTTGGGCTAGAACATGCCAACTACAAAGCCTTAATCCAGTTCCTGACTTTCTGGAACAGACTTCCATTATTTCCAAAAAAAAGCATTTATAGTTCATTTTCTCGTCGCAAAAAGAAAAGCAATGTTGTCTTCTCAAAACAGTAAATTTCCGTAAAAATCCGAAAATAAGCCCCTCCAAAATTAAGCCCCCAAACGGGTAACGCAAAAAGTCCTTCGTTGAATCGCCTCTCCAATCGCTTGTACTTGGTAAAATTGCCCTCAAATACAAAGTAAAACAAAGTAGCCTGAGTATCAGGCGTTTCTGGGGAAAAGGGGAAAGATGGAAGCGAAAAAGGGAGAGAACTGAAGGAGAGAAACTCCCCCCTCCCCCATCTAAAATCTCCTCTCCCTTAGCCCCTTAGGAAGGCCTGATACTCAGGCTAAAAACAAAGCAAAAACGGTAAATTTACTTCCAACTACAAGGCTAGCCCAATCGATTTTGAAACGCAAATTTCCCTCCGTAAATAAGCCCTTCCGAATATAAGCCCTCCAAAAATGAGCCCCTCAAAAAGTTCCTTTGAAAAATATAAGCCCCGGGGCTTATTTTCGGAATTTTACGGTATGTAAAGAAACGCTTGTTTATTCAGACTGTTTACTCTGAGTGAGTTTTTAGAGAACACCCTTATGAATAGAGGATATTATATGGCCGCTTGGAGATACGAAATTTCTCTTCAACACGAGAAGAGAATTTCGTATCCCCAAGCGGCCATGTAATGTTCCGTTTATTATATAAACACCAATGAACTACAAAACCATTTCACTTTAATAGTTTTTTGGTGTGAAAGGCGCGATTAATTATGTAGCCATAGCAACGGTGATATTTTCACATGTGAATATAACATGTTATTTTCACATGCGAAGATATCAAGTTTTCGCGCGAAAGCTTACCTGGTATTTCATTGGTGTTTATATAATATATATCCGCCACTTGAAGATAACTTTAATAGGGGCCGAGCCGACCATTTGACTTTTGAGGCTGGTATGGGTGACTTGGCTCTGAAGACAGAATTTTTTTCCTGACAAAGAACTGTGTAAGATTTTTTTTCCCAGCATTATACGCTATATATGAAAGATATTTTTTCAGTGTAGGAATTTTTTTCGCAACGTATTTTCTTGCAAAGAATTTTTTCGCCCGAAATTAGTCTGCAGGAATTTTTTTTCTGAAATCACCCATACCCCCCTCGCCCCTCAAGAGTCAAATGGTCGGCCCCTTATGAAAGCGTATTCGGTCCCGTTTATGCGTAAAATAATATTTTAGAGAGGGATTCATGATGCGTAAAGAAAAATCACGTGGGATATTTTGTGGCTTTTACATTAAGTGGTTTATAACAGGTTTCGAGTATCCGTGGCACTCTTACATGACGTATATACAGCCGGTATATCAAGACTTCCGCTTTCGTGGAGCTTCGAACTTGTAATGTATAAACTTCCAATCAAGCTCTCTTTTATGTAGCTTAGACTGTAACATTGAGAGTTTGCGCATTTCAGAAGCAAAGGAGGTAAGATTTTCAGAATGGAATTTTCGTTTCTTTGAACTGCTAGTTCACGTGACTTTTATGTGGTTTTATGCGGCTCTACAATGGAAATATCATCTTTTCTGTTTGCTAAGGCTATTGATGAGTCACAGACAGATAGGCAAAGATAACGGAGTCTCCTAATCACGCGCACCTTTTGTAATCTCTCAGTCAATCAGTCAATCAATCAGTCAATCAATCAATCGTAATTGATTATGTTGATTTCTTGCTGATTCCTTGCTCTTGTAACAGACATTTGAGTTTTTTTTTTTCCGTTTTATAAAGAGGAGATTGAAAAAAGAACCCTTGATACATTTTTTTTAACGAGCCGCCAACTGCTGTATAAAAAAAGACGGAAATCGGATTTTCACGAAGCGCGAAAAACTTCATAACTGTCATCAAATCATCACTTGCTTTAACACAGCTGAGGTTGCCACCTGTCACTTACATGACTGTACATCAGTATTAGTTTAAGTCTCATTAAGTGTGGGTTTCAGGCCAAGTCTCCATGTAACATGATGTAAGAAGCATTTCCTGACTTTGCAGGTGATACGATAGTAACATTTGATTGCTTAAAACAAAGTCAAGTCTTGTAATATTTACTGTAAAAGTCAAGGACATGGACATTGAAAATTGTGACAGTCAGAACTGTTTATACAATTTGATTTGAACTCCACTAGGAGTTTTGTTTTTTCCTTGTTTTTTCTTTGATTTGTTTAGTTGGTCAGTGGATATATGGAAGGGCTAAGGACTCCTCCTCCTCTAATCAAAGTACCCCTGGGGTGGGTGCACACACATGTACATGCACAAACATTAACATTGCTTGCCTTGTCTTCTAGTGAGGCTTAAGCAAATGTTGTGACCGAGTATAGGTATTGTTTAACACTTGTGTTTTGGGTTTACAAAGTGCTTATTTCCTGAAAAACTAAAAGGAATTAGGTTGTATGTTTTAGAGAAGAAGTGCCCACCTTTTACTCCTTTTTTATTTATGAGGTTGTGGTTTACATTTCTTTTCTTAATCTAGGGTCAATGTTGATTGATTGTTAGACTTCCTGTGATGTCCAGGTTGATGGAGGTAACAGAAATTTGATTACAATCAAACCAGTTTAACCCTTTAACCCCCAAGCAATATCTACATACAAATTCTCCAGACTGAACTGCAAACAATTTCCCAAAGAATAAGTTGAGAGAATATAATAATAGATCAAAGCATTTTCCCTTTAGTGATCCTTGTGCTAATTCTCATAACCTTTTCCCTTGATGATGTACTGGTATTATTAGGAGAAAATTCATGTTTGTCACTCTTGGGACTTAAAGGATTAGGCAATCATGTAATTATTAGGTGGCCACCCTCTATTATGTAACAGTCACTTGTCAGAGTCCTGGAAATCGTTTCTCTTTTTGAATTATTGTAAAACATTTCATGTAGTTTGTGCTTGTCACCCTTTTCTAGGGACTAACTAGGTATTTGTATTAAAATTAATGGTCACTTTATCAAAAGGTACCATACAGGTGCTCTGTAATACCTTTACCTTTATGGTCTGTAATGGTAGAGCTTCGTATTTTACCCAAGGAGAGGTAAAACACCCTTTGAGGTTTAAAGTTTGTTTTCTTAGGGAAGCATATAGAGCGGTTTTCACTTGACTGTCGAAAGTAATTGAGGAATTGGTTTGGTTTTGGTTTTACTACGCCCTTTGGTTGGCTAGTGTATTTACTTTGGTTTTGGTTTTACGACAGTCAAGTGAAAACCGCTCTAACGCTGAAGCCAAGACAGGATAAAGCTGTCTTGGCTGAAGCCTATATTTCAGTTCCAATTATGCTGGCTTATATTTGTGGAGCCAATCATAATTTACCCCCAAATGTGAGTGGAATTTTAATCTTGTGTGTGATACGAGATTGTTTCACGAGAGCAGGGGAAAGCCTATGCGATGTAAACAATGACTTCAAAAGGCAATTTCAGTATCATGGGGTCAGTTGTCCGCCAAAAATGGAATATTATCACCCCAAAATGGCCAAGATTGACTTCCACTGGACAAAACTATGGTGACTGTGTTACAGGCGTAGCCGAAAGTTATTGAAGAAAGCATGCACTTCGTCAAAGCAGTGCACGTCAATATTTATTTTATCTTGCACGTAAAATTAAGAGCATTTGTCCAACTGTGTCATTCATGATAAAATAAAAGCTGGTTTTAATTCACGAAACATTTCGAAAGCGGCTAATTAATTTGTTAATTTTAAGGTCGATTTTTCTGTCTAAAGGAGAGACCTTACTGCAAAATCGGGCTGAATTTTGTGTTCACCCCCCTTAACAAAATCGGGCCGACAAACTATTAGGTTTATTAAACTAGCCTTTAAATTACATGTATACATCACTACATCTGATAGTAACCTTACTCAACAGGCAAGGGTACACGGGTATTTGGTTACCATTTTCTCCTAGGAATTACGAATTCTGTTGTTTGCATTCACTCCGTTCGCGGTGCGTGTTGTGCATAATTTTCATTACTAGTTTGTCGGTGAAAAAACGTCAACTCGTTTATGTACTTTCTTTTTGGGGTAGATGAAGAAAGTATAAACAAAGACAAATAGTACAAAATTGTTACGAAATGTATCCATAAAAAAATTCGGATTTCATTCGCGCAGCAATTTGACCCACTTTCCGCAAAATAAAACAATAAAAACATGCTAAAATAAAACATGAGAGCAAGTCGTGTGGTCGGTTTTTTTCTTTCTGTTTATACTAGATAAACGTGCCTCGAAGCAAGACGTTCTGCTTAAAGCTTTTTCAACAAATACTATAACTGAGTATTTTTTAGGAATTTTCCTTTCTATTTGCAACCAGAAAAATGCTTCTAATTCTGTGTATTGTGAACATGATAAAGGCAAGGCCCGACTTCTCAACGTTTCCGTACGAACTCAAACAATAAAAACACACAACAATCTCGATCACTTATGCACTTAAGGTAGCCTCCCCGCAGACGTCCTTTGCGGGGGAGAAATGAATGCTTGACGAACGAACCCCAAAGGACGTCTACGGGGAGGCTACACTTAAGGTGGCCCGAACCAATTTATTTGCGCGTTGGTTATGTTTTTGAATCGCGTTTTTTGGCAGGAATGATTTAACCTATTTCTATGATTTTTGGCATCCTTAATAAAGAATGATCAACTAATGCATCAGTCCGCCAGCTGCGCCCATGCCCCCCTCCGGCCTAATGAGGGGCATTTGTCGGCCTTGTCATTCCCGGGGGTGGGGCATTTGCCAATTTTGCACTGCCCGGGGGCCGGGCATTTGCCAACCCCAGGGCTATTCCCAAGCTGTTGACACGCACGCGGTTTCCTATCAAAATATAACAACACAGAAGATTTTACTGGAAAAACAAGCATATTTGCTCATCTGTCAAGGACAGGAAAAAAGGCATGTTCTCGATTTTATGCATGCATTTCTTCATTGCTTATCAAGCCAGAATTACATGGCGAAATCGGGAGCTATCGACGTGAATCAACGTTTTTTAGTTAAAGCTTAAATTGAATCAAATTTCAGTTGATATTATTTGAAGAAAATCCTTTCATATTAATAAAACTACTCGACATAACATATAACTTTATAGCTCTCTATTGATTTTAATGTCAATAATTTTATAATAATACTAAAACCATAAACTGGTGTATGTCGTCGCGGCGTGAAGTCTTAATTAGAATCCTAACGTTATTACAAAGGAAGACCTTAATTTAAACAAAAAATCGCACATTAGAATGCGTAAAACAGCACTATTCGACTGTGCGATCAACGAAAAATGTTGCAGTGTTGACGGAGGACGGGGCATTTGTCCTATTTTTTAATTTCCTCTCCACCCCGGGGGATTTGACAGCTCAGTAGTCCCCACCCCCGGGAATTTGCCATCCAGGGCAAAAAAAGGCTTATGCCCGGGTGTCAGCCCGGGGGGGGGGGGGGGGGAATCATCACTTGCTTTAACACAGCTGAGGTTGCCACCTGTCACTTACATGACTGTACATCAGTATTAGTTTAAGTCTCATTAAGTGTGGGTTTCAGGCCAAGTCTCCATGTAACATGATGTAAGAAGCATTTCCTGACTTTGCAGGTGATACGATAGTAACATTTGATTGCTTAAAACAAAGTCAAGTCTTGTAATATTTACTGTAAAAGTCAAGGACATGGACATTGAAAATTGTGACAGTCAGAACTGTTTATACAATTTGATTTGAACTCCACTAGGAGTTTTGTTTTTTCCTTGTTTTTTCTTTGATTTGTTTAGTTGGTCAGTGGATATATGGAAGGGCTAAGGACTCCTCCTCCTCTAATCAAAGTACCCCTGGGGTGGGTGCACACACATGTACATGCACAAACATTAACATTGCTTGCCTTGTCTTCTAGTGAGGCTTAAGCAAATGTTGTGACCGAGTATAGGTATTGTTTAACACTTGTGTTTTGGGTTTACAAAGTGCTTATTTCCTGAAAAACTAAAAGGAATTAGGTTGTATGTTTTAGAGAAGAAGTGCCCACCTTTTACTCCTTTTTTATTTATGAGGTTGTGGTTTACATTTCTTTTCTTAATCTAGGGTCAATGTTGATTGATTGTTAGACTTCCTGTGATGTCCAGGTTGATGGAGGTAACAGAAATTTGATTACAATCAAACCAGTTTAACCCTTTAACCCCCAAGCAATATCTACATACAAATTCTCCAGACTGAACTGCAAACAATTTCCCAAAGAATAAGTTGAGAGAATATAATAATAGATCAAAGCATTTTCCCTTTAGTGATCCTTGTGCTAATTCTCATAACCTTTTCCCTTGATGATGTACTGGTATTATTAGGAGAAAATTCATGTTTGTCACTCTTGGGACTTAAAGGATTAGGCAATCATGTAATTATTAGGTGGCCACCCTCTATTATGTAACAGTCACTTGTCAGAGTCCTGGAAATCGTTTCTCTTTTTGAATTATTGTAAAACATTTCATGTAGTTTGTGCTTGTCACCCTTTTCTAGGGACTAACTAGGTATTTGTATTAAAATTAATGGTCACTTTATCAAAAGGTACCATACAGGTGCTCTGTAATACCTTTACCTTTATGGTCTGTAATGGTAGAGCTTCGTATTTTACCCAAGGAGAGGTAAAACACCCTTTGAGGTTTAAAGTTTGTTTTCTTAGGGAAGCATATAGAGCGGTTTTCACTTGACTGTCGAAAGTAATTGAGGAATTGGTTTGGTTTTGGTTTTACTACGCCCTTTGGTTGGCTAGTGTATTTACTTTGGTTTTGGTTTTACGACAGTCAAGTGAAAACCGCTCTAACGCTGAAGCCAAGACAGGATAAAGCTGTCTTGGCTGAAGCCTATATTTCAGTTCCAATTATGCTGGCTTATATTTGTGGAGCCAATCATAATTTACCCCCAAATGTGAGTGGAATTTTAATCTTGTGTGTGATACGAGATTGTTTCACGAGAGCAGGGGAAAGCCTATGCGATGTAAACAATGACTTCAAAAGGCAATTTCAGTATCATGGGGTCAGTTGTCCGCCAAAAATGGAATATTATCACCCCAAAATGGCCAAGATTGACTTCCACTGGACAAAACTATGGTGACTGTGTTACAGGCGTAGCCGAAAGTTATTGAAGAAAGCATGCACTTCGTCAAAGCAGTGCACGTCAATATTTATTTTATCTTGCACGTAAAATTAAGAGCATTTGTCCAACTGTGTCATTCATGATAAAATAAAAGCTGGTTTTAATTCACGAAACATTTCGAAAGCGGCTAATTAATTTGTTAATTTTAAGGTCGATTTTTCTGTCTAAAGGAGAGACCTTACTGCAAAATCGGGCTGAATTTTGTGTTCACCCCCCTTAACAAAATCGGGCCGACAAACTATTAGGTTTATTAAACTAGCCTTTAAATTACATGTATACATCACTACATCTGATAGTAACCTTACTCAACAGGCAAGGGTACACGGGTATTTGGTTACCATTTTCTCCTAGGAATTACGAATTCTGTTGTTTGCATTCACTCCGTTCGCGGTGCGTGTTGTGCATAATTTTCATTACTAGTTTGTCGGTGAAAAAACGTCAACTCGTTTATGTACTTTCTTTTTGGGGTAGATGAAGAAAGTATAAACAAAGACAAATAGTACAAAATTGTTACGAAATGTATCCATAAAAAAATTCGGATTTCATTCGCGCAGCAATTTGACCCACTTTCCGCAAAATAAAACAATAAAAACATGCTAAAATAAAACATGAGAGCAAGTCGTGTGGTCGGTTTTTTTCTTTCTGTTTATACTAGATAAACGTGCCTCGAAGCAAGACGTTCTGCTTAAAGCTTTTTCAACAAATACTATAACTGAGTATTTTTTAGGAATTTTCCTTTCTATTTGCAACCAGAAAAATGCTTCTAATTCTGTGTATTGTGAACATGATAAAGGCAAGGCCCGACTTCTCAACGTTTCCGTACGAACTCAAACAATAAAAACACACAACAATCTCGATCACTTATGCACTTAAGGTAGCCTCCCCGCAGACGTCCTTTGCGGGGGAGAAATGAATGCTTGACGAACGAACCCCAAAGGACGTCTACGGGGAGGCTACACTTAAGGTGGCCCGAACCAATTTATTTGCGCGTTGGTTATGTTTTTGAATCGCGTTTTTTGGCAGGAATGATTTAACCTATTTCTATGATTTTTGGCATCCTTAATAAAGAATGATCAACTAATGCATCAGTCCGCCAGCTGCGCCCATGCCCCCCTCCGGCCTAATGAGGGGCATTTGTCGGCCTTGTCATTCCCGGGGGTGGGGCATTTGCCAATTTTGCACTGCCCGGGGGCCGGGCATTTGCCAACCCCAGGGCTATTCCCAAGCTGTTGACACGCACGCGGTTTCCTATCAAAATATAACAACACAGAAGATTTTACTGGAAAAACAAGCATATTTGCTCATCTGTCAAGGACAGGAAAAAAGGCATGTTCTCGATTTTATGCATGCATTTCTTCATTGCTTATCAAGCCAGAATTACATGGCGAAATCGGGAGCTATCGACGTGAATCAACGTTTTTTAGTTAAAGCTTAAATTGAATCAAATTTCAGTTGATATTATTTGAAGAAAATCCTTTCATATTAATAAAACTACTCGACATAACATATAACTTTATAGCTCTCTATTGATTTTAATGTCAATAATTTTATAATAATACTAAAACCATAAACTGGTGTATGTCGTCGCGGCGTGAAGTCTTAATTAGAATCCTAACGTTATTACAAAGGAAGACCTTAATTTAAACAAAAAATCGCACATTAGAATGCGTAAAACAGCACTATTCGACTGTGCGATCAACGAAAAATGTTGCAGTGTTGACGGAGGACGGGGCATTTGTCCTATTTTTTAATTTCCTCTCCACCCCGGGGGATTTGACAGCTCAGTAGTCCCCACCCCCGGGAATTTGCCATCCAGGGCAAAAAAAGGCTTATGCCCGGGTGTCAGCCCGGGGGGGGGGGGGGGGG
>CALNXI010003090.1:14276-54120 GCA_942486025.1 Porites evermanni
CCCCCCCCCCCCCCCCCCCCCCCCCCCGGGCTGACTCCCGGGCATTAGCATTTTTTTTGCCAGTCATTTCTGCCGAAAAACGCGATTCAAAAACGTAACCAACGCGCATATAAATAGATTCGGGCCACCTTAAAGTATAGTTTGCGCGTTTACAAGAAACATATATGAGGTGAATATTCCTCGTTCTTTACGACAAGTACGTGAAACTGTTGACTTTACAAAGTCAAACGAGACCAAAAATGCAAGAATTACTTAACTCACCTGATGCAGCTCCTGAAAGCCAGTAAGTGAGGTATGAAACGTTTAAAACGCCGCCATCGAGGAACCTGATGCGACGCTTTCCTCAACGAAAAGCCAAATAACCAAATAACAGAAGAATCTTGATAGCAGCGGTTTTTTGTTAACAAATTTCTAAATGTTGCATTCTACCGCCAAATATACGCTGAAAGTTGAAACTGTCGCTTTACGTGGCTTTCAGTTGTCAAATAAAAAAGGGAAACTTACGAGGTCTCGTTCCTGAGCGTTTCAAGTCGAACAATGGCGTTCTCTGTCAACCAAAAAAAACGAATGTTTGTTCACGGAAAGTCAATCAGTGGAAGTTTTTTTCACATCAACTTGAATGCGTATTCGGACGATGAACAACTTTAAGATTCTAATACTGATCCTGTGGCCCTTGACCGCCGCACGATATGAACGTTGCTGACAACTAGTACACTATTAATAGCATGATTGTCAATCCAGACAAGCACCACTCCATGATGTCAGGAAAAATCAATGAAAAGGCCTCTTTAGCATGTATGTTTTGTTTTCCCAATGTAGGTCATGTGATATTACTCCAGAGAACTGTTTCGTTTAATTTTCATCTTATTCACATGCATATGTAAGCATAATTTATAGAGAGACAAAGGGGCAAATTCCGCTGAGACCTTCATTGGGAAAATAAACCATACAAGCTAAAGAGACTTCACCCACTCGTTTCGGTAATGAGTTTTTACGCATGAACTTACCTGTCAAAATACAAGTCTGAGACTAGATTGGTTCTGGAGCGTGGCCAAAATCGTGACAACCGCAAACTCTTGTTTTTATCATTTTTTTGTACAGTTGATCTAAGTCAAAAACGAGAAGGTTCAAGATTTTTACTTGGGTAACGTACGTTACTGATGTCATAGCAAAATTTCCTCTCATCGATAAGTGTCCAATTTCTACACCAATGAAGGCTCCACAGCGCAGACGCAGCCTCCGCTATTACTATTCTAAAGTTTTGAGACTGGATTGTTAATTAGTTATCAATTATTCCGAACAATTTTAAACTGCCTATTATACATGTTCAAGTTGAGGTTTAAAGGGTTGGTGGTCATGTCAGTCATTGGATCTGGGGAGTTCAAGGTTTGAGCCCTTAAGAAAAGAAACTATACTTCACATATATATAATCTCTCTCCCAGTTCAAAAAGCATCGACCACACCTTTCAGTGTAGTCAGTTAAAGCAGTTGCAAAAGTGGACGTTAAGACACTTTTAATTGATTACATTTTTTTTACACCATTCACGTAACCCAAAGATGTGATCCATTGAAGTCCAGTGCTGTCTTATATGTACAGATCCTTCACAGTAGGAGGAAGTGAATCTTGTAACAGCTGTACTGTTTGTTCGACTCGGAACAGCAGTGAAGAACGAGCTTTAGTTTTATAACTTGACTTAACTTAACAGTTTTTATGAACTGTAATGATAAAACCCTAAAGTTAACATTTTGATTTATCTTTCTTTAGGATTTGCCGTCCTTTCCTAGCATAGCCTCTACATCACAGGAAGACCATGAAAGCAATTCAGGATCTACTTCCTCCAGGAAGTTGAGAGTAACTCTGTTAAGTAGTGAATGGAGATCAACAAAAGGAGGCTTGTCAACCATCAACCGAGAGCTGGCCATTCAGTTGGCTAAACACTCCAGCGTGGAGGTCAGTGTTTATCTCCCTCAGTGTAGCGAAGAAGATAAACGAGTTGCTGAAAGTCACAATGTACAGCTCGTTGAAGCAGACGAAATGGCAGGTTATGACAATCCAGTTGACTGGTTGTCGTCTCTACCAGAAGGCCACGCCGTGGACTGTGTGATAGGGCATGGTGCGGTTCTTGGTCGGCAAGTGCAGTTCATTAAGCGTACTCATCCTCATTGTAAGTGGATTCAGGTCGTTCATACCTCTCCAGAGGAACTTGGAATGTACAAAGAATATGGAGAAAACATTTCCAAAGGTGAAAAGAAGCACCAGGTGGAGGTTAAACTCTGTAAATTAGCTGATCACGTTGTAGCAGTTGGACCCAAGCTTGCTGAAGCGTTTTCAGGTTACCTTCGTCCTTGTGGAAAAGATCAAAATGTTTTCAATTTTACCCCGGGCATCTTCTCTGAGTTTTCAGATGTAAAGCAGGCCGCTGAAGAAAGAAACTTTTTCAATGTTTTGGTCTTTGGGCGTGGTGACAACGAAGATTTCCAGCTGAAGGGATATGACATTGCTGCCAAAGCCATTGCTGAGTTGAAAGACATGACTTACATACTTGTGTTTGTAGGAGCAACACGGGGAGAAGAAGAGAAAGTAGCAAAAATGTTACTCCAGGAAGGCATTGACCGCAGTCAACTCAGGGTGCGTTGTTTTAATGAAAGCAGGAGGAAGCTAGCTGACCTATTTTGTGAAGTGGATCTTGCTATAATGCCATCTCGAACTGAAGGATTTGGACTAGCTGCCCTTGAGGCTTTATCTGCGGGTCTGCCTGTGCTGGTCAGTGGGAACTCTGGTTTTGGAGAGGCTTTGAAGAAAGTTCCTTTTGCTTCGAGCTGTGTGGTAGAGTCAGACGATCCTAAAGAATGGGCCAGTGCAATCAAAGTTGTTCGTCATAAAAACAGGGAGATGCGACTTGGGGAGTCTAAGGTTGTACGTGGAGCATATGGAGAAAAGTACAGCTGGAAGGAGCAGTGTGATAAACTTGTAGAACGGATGAGAAATATCATACTAGAAGGTCAGTTTAAAAAGTTGCGTAAAGCGATTATCCTCTGTAATATTAGGCTGGTAAAAATGTGGTACACCCGTATAATTTGGTATTGTGTAAATAAAACATTTTATTGTATAAACAGCAATAAAATACCAGGTGAGCTTTCGATCAAAAACAGGATTTTCTGTGACTCTAAAGCCAGGCTATCAACACTATAGATGACCTCAATCAACTAATTGAATTAAAGGGTTTTCAGAGTTTTATAGAGTATTTATTGGGTTGTGTTTAACTTCGACAACAACCACAAAACAAGTTTGATGCTACGCGGCCAGGATATGCGGGAACGACCACAAATTTTCAAACTGTTTGAAAACTCACCCGAAAATACCTACTTAAATCAGAACAAACAAAAAATACCTGCCAAATTTTTCTACCCACTTAGACCCTGTGATGGAAAATCCTTCGACCATCCCCTTCACGTGCATACTGGAGACCCTACTTTCTTTCTATACAAGTTGTAAATGACCTTGAAATCTACAAAACTATAGAAAACGATTGTTAATCTCAACATACACTAGCCCCTTTAAGACAACATGGGGGCGAGTTGGATATACCGGTATCACTTTCTTCAATTGACTGAATGATTGATCTCGGTTTTGCCAGAGAGGACCTCGGGTTTACTTTGTTCAGTTTTGTCCTGGAATGAGTTCGCAGACGTTTTTAGGGGTTGAGGAACCCTTAAAAACGTCCGCGTGGGAAGTTAGGAATGATTTTGCCCGAATTTTTTTTTTTTTCAGACATCGCTTTACTAATGGTCAGTCCCCATACCCATGCAAAAAAAAAAAATGAATTGCACAAGAAACAACTATAATCTTTATGATATTATTGGTTGACATTCAGGTTCGATAGAGAGACGTCCGCTATCTCTTAGTGGCATCCTACCACCAAGACAACCGTACCAGCAGGGAGATGCCAGTAACTATGGTAAAAAACAATCAATTAGCTTTGAAATTATTTAAGTTTGTTGTGTGTAGACTAGGAAACTAACACTTTAACATGACTCCAACCGCACTTTAGGAAACAAACACTTGTTTTAATTAAGAGAATGCGTGTTTATTTTTGTGAAGGCTAATTTCAGTTTTATTGAAATTAAGAATACGCTTAATGTCCATTCTTTCGACCTCAAACCGTTATTGCATGCCGGAGATTCTTGAGCTCAAAGCTACTACAATTCTCTCGCACCGTAGAGAGATGAAGATCCATCAGAAAAATGCTCAAAACTTTTATGAGGCCTGTTTTGTTAGGAGTTTTACATTAATGTTCAAATTGAGTCTCATGAAATTCTGGAAATTGACTATTGCGTTAATTTTCCTTATTTAAAAATTCTACGGCCACTTCTTTCGCGTTAGATTACTTTACCTTCAATTCTTGTCTGAATGTAACTAAAAGTCACCTTGATTTTAAATATCGCGTTAATTCCTTAGTTAAAAGATAGATGTATGGTGTCGGCTCTTTTGGGTTTTGGTGAAATCATTGGTGGCTGAACCTCAAGACGCCTTCACGTGCTAAAATACCTCTTCATCATTAAAGTTGATCGTGAACAAAATACTCAGTCATAGAGCAATAATTTGAAAGTGCATATGAAACTACATTATCCACTGCTTCCGATTGACAAGTGCAGCAAACATAGATAGATTTTCGAGATACTAGGCTTTTTATTATAACTGTTGACTTTTGACGCACGGCAGAACAAAAATGACGTAGTAATATGAGTGTTGCTTGCTGAGATCACATGCAACGTCAAATGCTTCAAGTCTCAAATATGAATTTAGAAACGTACTAGTAAGTACTTTGTTCAACAACGACAAAAAATAAGAAGGTTATTTGATTTGCTATCAACGGTAGAACTAGATAAAACAGGTAGCCGCTCTGTCGGGCGGTTCTCTGCGTCACAACATCGGTCATTCATGTGAATAATCAGGGTCACGGGAAGAGGGGAAGTGACAACAGCTTTCTTGTAATGTTCGATTGAAGTAGAACCTATGTTCGATTTTTACCTAGCTTAACCTGCAAATTTTACATCAGAAATATTATTGACCTTCTGCTCAAGGCTTGCGATAGTATACGGAAAAAAGAAGGCTGACCAAGTTGTCACTCTTGAATCAAAATTTATAAAATTGAACTACCTTTTCAGAAGGAACTAATTAATTAGTTTACTAGTTTATTTTTACTTACTTACAAAGTATAAACTTACTTACTTATTCTGTGTTTTCAGGAGAAAGCCTTGATCTTCGATTTGACTGTAACGTCCCTGAACAAGTAGACGCTTCATCACCCCTAAATGTTAATCGGGAGCAAAATGCCTTGGATAGAAGAATTCCATCTTCACAAGAGGTTCTGAATCTTATTGCAACCAAATATTTTGAGACCATTAACCCCTCAAATCAAGAGGAATTAAATGGTTTTCTTCAGTATATGGAAAAGGTGCGCAAACTAATTCTTGTTGATGTCAAGACTGGAAGCTTGATAATCACAGTGCGGTGTAGCTCGCTGCGTATTCTTGATGAACTCTGGGAGGATTATTGCACGGGCCATCTCAACAAAGTTGCACAAAGGTATCTTGTGACAGAAGACTTTCTCAAAGAGTTGGGTCTTGATTCAGTTCAACTTACGTTGAATATCAATGAAGAGGAGTACAAAGCTTACCGAAAACACTTATTAAAAAGTGAAGGTGGGTCCAAAAAAATCCTTTGACGACTAGTACTTTTGACTTACAATAAATTGGGAAAAGCTCTTGAGACGCGTTCGCCCTCCTTTCAAATTTTTCAACAGTGACACAAGGTAACTTCCATAGTCATAATCATACCGTCAATCTGTTTCTAATCTGAACACTGCACATTACAACAAGAACTTTTGCCAAAAAGGTTTGCGTTCTGTGTATAAGGCGATGTTTTAAAATTAAATTTCTGTACCGTTAAATTCCGAGAGTAAGGAGCCTCGTCACTTTCGCTTTTCGGACTCTTGCATTTCGAGGGAAAGAAAAAGTAATAAAGATGATGCAACTGAAATCAAAGGGTGCCTAAGGCTAACTTGTGATTATTAATTACTGTATGTTAGAAATAAAAGTTGATAATGAACCTGCAATTAGTCCATCGGTATATTTCAAGTCTATCAAAAAATGAAAATTTGTTTTATGCAAAAAAAAAAACAAATCAAAACAAAGCAAAAGGACAAAAAAAAGAACGAAAAGAAAGGATCCAGCGGCGAGAGTCGAACCCAGGACCACCGACGTGTAGAGTAGACGCGTTATCTATTGCACAACGACAGCTAACGTTAATGACGTTTGTTAAATTAATCATATTTAAGAGTTTTGCCCATGAAATTCTGCCGGTTGACGCCGTTTGAAGCCGGTAGAGTGTTATTTATGAAGAATTGAAAGATATATTCGAGGAAAACAAGCATATTTTGACAGTTTAAGCTGTACTTTAACTTACTTCGTCGCCTTTGAAGAACATATGGCCGACAAGTGTCTCGCAAAACCGTCGCGAAGTCTCTTACAGCTTGCGATTCTCGGCGTTTACAGAGGAGAATCACTTACGATTCAGCAACAGTAAACATTTCTGTTTTTATTGAACAAAGAAACATTTCATTTCAGAATGATATTTCACTAAAAACCATGAGATTGGGAGTGTTGTCGTGAGAAACGTTAAGACATCGTGAGACTCACGGCAGAATCGTGAGCTTGGGCCAGCTTCGCTTGGGAGTCGAAGAGCAATTGCTGATCTTTTCGTCATGTTTATCGCCTGGACGAGTCAAAAAGCTTCCAAAGTTCATAAAGTTCTGTGTCAAAGTTGACTCCTCTAAATGTACAAAATCAACACATCGCGATCGCGGAACGGGAACAATCTACGACAGTTGTCGTTTTGATATCGGGCGCTTTCGTGTGGAGCCGACTGATTTACGAAAGATGTCTACATCTGAGTGACAAATTTGCATATCGCAGTGCCAGACTTGTTCCTTAAGCTACGCGTAATCCACAAGTTATTAAAAAACTGCCCTATACAGCAACTTTGACCCACTGCACACCTAGACAGATATTTTTTGTCTTGTCGCACGATCCTCCGCCCATTTTTGGAGGAATCATTAGATGGCAAGCTAAAGGGACGTCTGTGTAAGAGGCTGACCGAATCTAAGCTCGCACCTCAAATGACCAACATTTTACACTGTTTGTAGAGTGGAAGTTCTTCCTGCTACTTTCTACTGCTTATCTTTGGCTTAACAATTGAATCTGAATTGAACGTCTTACTGGTTTGGGGAGTTATAAGAATTAAGTATGTGTTACCTCCATGAGCACAGACCCGGGGTAGCAGACCTGACGTAGCTGCCAGAGAACAAGGCTCAATATACACAAACATGAAAATCATAAAACATTTGCAGTTTAATTCAAGTTGGATAGCATGGTCAGGCTTGTGGTCGACTATTTAACCAAAGTGGCCGCAGTTCTGGCCCGATTATCAGCAACTTAAATTGGATCATGGTAACTAGTTATTATTATAATATAATATTAAGGCTGCCAATGAGCTGTACCTTGTCTACGTGGAGTGACTGTCCCGGTGGCTTGGTCAAACAGATCGGGGGGGGGGAAGGGGGTGTTTCTTTTTTTGTTTGGTTGCTGTTCCACAAATTAACTTCTCTTACTTTCAGTGCAATTTTATTTCAGTCAGCAGCTTCAACCTCGAAGAGAACCAAACGAGATGGGTCGTGATCGGGATTTGCTTGAACAGGCTTCTGTTGCCAGTCCTCCGTGATTTTGTGGTTAAAGAAATGCACAAACACTACGCATCCCTGAAGAGTGCACATCGAATTGACACTCAAGTCTATGGAGGTCATTTGACTCGTGATGGACCATGTCAGCTGAACTATGGAAGCATCAACAACAACTGGGGGAATTTTAAGAAAAAAGTGCATTCATATGATTACAAAGTTGGAACAGCTGAAGACCTGGCTAAACTTTATCTTGAGCCACATATGGCCAAGTTTACAGGTAACTGAGTAAATTTATTTTAAAATCAACATATGAATTTTCTCAACCATTCTGAATTGAACCAGTTGTGAGAACTGGATCGGGTTTGCGATATGACGTCTGCTCTCTCTTTCCGGACACCCTATGACAGGGGAACTTCAGTAAAGTTGGTCCCTGCAGTTCTTCATTTTCTTTGAAGTTTTCTAAAACAGTCACTTATTTTTCTCTCAGTGATGTATGTATTGGAGAGGGTCAACGGTATCACAATTTCCTTCCAATCTAAAGCCAAACTAAAGGAGTTGGAAAATCTTTTGATTTTTATGCAGCCCCTGTCTAAAGTAGCGATTATTGTATCGCTCATTTAATTGGTAGAATGTGTCTAGCATGACAATAATGAGGAAGCAACTTTTTGCCGTACTGGTTAAAGGGCGATTTTCACTAACAAAGGAGTCGCTTTAGCTTGCAACTCTAATGATCTTGGTTTTAGTACAATATGAGCGATGCTGTATTAAGCAGAATGGCAAGTTCTGTTTACGATTCGGTGGGTTTAATTTTCACGACTGCGACTTGATCGCAAGTGGGAAAATCTGGATTACGTTTGATATTAAGACTTTTATTGTGTTTTACATTTTTTTTTGGAGGGCGACTACTTCAAATCTTGACTCTTCTGTTCTCGTTTTATCAACTTAAATGAAAACGCAAGATAGAAAACAATGTATCAGTTGAGAAACTGAGTCATATCTCACTCCAACTTTTATTGATTTGTAGGGTTTGACAACACATGTGACCTGAATGCAGTGTTGGGGATTCTGGAGAGAGCATCTGTTTTTCACACTCACATCCAAACCAGTGCCAAGGATGTGCGCTCCAAAGTGAGAAATGAGTGGGGACACTGCAACTTTGACCACTGGACCGAGCTGGAGTTCGAGAACAGTTTTAAACTGATGGAGACCATGGTTCGGTTACTGGGGCTAGCAGAAGCCGATGAAGACAAGCAACTTGATGAACTTCATCACTGGGAAACAACGGGTAAGTAACTGGTCCGTTCAGATGCGTCAGTTAACATGACTGTACACACTCACTCGTTTGTAGACTGGAAGAAGTGAAGTCGCTTTGTTGTATTGAATAGGGATCTTAAGATCTGAGGATCGCGGAGGCAGCATAAACGTCGCTTGAGAAGATATCGCGTTACCTCAATATCCAACTCACTAACTGAACTGTAAACCTTGGGCGAATTCTCCTGGATTTGCATTCCTTAGAACCATACCCAAGTTCAGAAGGAAAAAGAAAGTTTCGTCGTCGCTTGTTTACGTCCTCCATTAAACGTGAAATTATGCAATTTCATAGCCGTGTCGTAGTCATGCAGGGACCGTAAAGAAATGTACAAAAAAAGTGTGATGCACGTTGCTTTTCTATCGTTCTCGATGTCGTCGCTGTTGTCGGATCTTAAGGTCTCTAATATTTAACAGACAGCAACGTGAAGACTGTGCCTTTTAAATGGTCGAACTCTGGTCCCTAGTGCCGATTTCTACGACTACGAGAACCTCTTTCTTTCAGATTCTAAGAAAAGAAAGGAATGACTATGAAAGACAGAGTGCTTGCGCTATCGGATAGCGAAGAGGTTTGATAATGCTTATTAAGAAAAATGAACTGCTGAGATATATATATTATATATTTATATACCAGAAATGCACTGAAACCGGCGTTTTTCGTTTTTTTTAGTATCTTCATTCGACACAGAAGTTTACTTTCTATATATATATATATATATATATATATATATATATATATATAACTCAAGACCTATGGGCCCTTCGAATTGTAACGAAAGCAACTGCAGCAAGAATGAAAAAAGGGCTTCCTTTTATATGTAAGGAACTTTAACTAACCTGACAGGCTTTCTTAAAGCCTGAGGAAGATTGAGTTTAACGTTTCACAAAAAAACGGCATAAAATCCTACGCGAAAAAACCAAAACCTTTTAATATTGATTTCTGCAGTAATTTACCAAGATAATTGTGATTTACAGGCTTACAATTGTCCATGGGCTACCCAGTGGATAAAGATTTGATGAAGCTTATCAGTGTTGAAGTTAACGACGTGGAAAAGGAAGTGGATAATATAAGGCAATCCAGCTCCGATGAAGCCAACAAGATAAGTGCTGCCCTTCTAATTATCAGAGAGGAAATCGCAAACCTTGACAAGCGAATCATTGAAATTGAAAGAAGAATGAAGGAAGAGCGAAAGGAACGGATAGAAAAAGAGGAAGTTTTGTCGAATACAATTGCAGATCTTTCAGGCACCTTATCAGAAGTAGACAGACTTGTAGAAGTAGTACCAGAAAGGCATAGTAATTTAGAGACCACTATATCTACTGTATCAGACGAACAAGCTTGTCCAACTGCAGACGTAGGGGCTGTAAAAATGGGCCAAAGTCAGTTGGATGCGATGGTTGAAGGGCTAGAAAAGGGGAGTTATAAGACAACAAATGCTAAAATTTTTCAAGTGCCCAGCCGCAATCATTGCATTTGTGGTCGCGATAGGGAACTAGAGGCAATCGCAACGCAACTAAAAAATATCCAAAACGGTTGCATTTATTCAGCTATTTGTGGTCTCGGTGGTGTTGGGAAAACGTCTGTCGCCGTAGAATTTCTCTGGCAACATAGGGGAAAATATCCAGGGGGTATTTTCTGGATTTCGGGTGAAAGTAATAATATTTTTCAAAGGTCTGTCGTTGAGATGGCGCGACAAATTGGAACGTTAGGAAACGATTTTAATAACTCCTTGTCGAGAACCCTTGATTGGCTGCGAAACCGCGACGAGTTGTGGTGTTTAGTGATAGATAATCTTGATGAGTTAGAAATGTCCAAAGAAATGCGTAAGCTGCTTACTGGTCACTGGAAACATGAGGCTTGTGGGCACATCATCATAACAACAAGGAGAGAAGCCTCAGATATTAAAGGAGAAGCAGGAATGGATGAGCAATGTTGCATTGAGTTAAAATGCTTGACTCAAGAGGAAAGCATTTATTTCCTACGGATGCGAACAGGTAAAGGTGAGGGCGAGGACAACGACTTACTTGTACTGGTCAAAGAACTTGGAGGACTGCCTTTAGTTCTTGATCAAGCTGGGGCCCATATACGGTGGCTTAAACAGTCCATAAAACAGTATTTGGAGAAATACAGGAGGCAGAAGCTACTTCTTTTGAAAAAGAAAAAAGGCCAACCTTTTGTGGAAAACATTTCTTCTGAGCGGGTAGCTGTCCACACAACATGGAAGTTGAATTTTAATCAGATCAGCCTTATCTCAGAAGAGATGGAACTCGGACAAGCCCCGGTTCTTTTAATGCAGGTTTGTGCTTTTTATGGCCCAGATGACATTCCATACGAATTGGTCAATGCATCGCTTAAGGAGGATGGCAGTTCTGCAAAGGATAGCAGACTGTGGGATCAATCTGAAATAATGTCTCTCCTTATTAAGTTTTCCTTGTTTCAAAGATACGGAACAGATTCGTTCAGTGTACATCGTTTAGTGCGAGAAGTTATTCAAAGTCACCTGGAAAAAGAACAAACTGAAGGGAGTGTTCTTTCTCATTCAGCTCGTGTCCTTCAGCAAGCGTTAAAAAATACACTCTCGCCGGTGGAAGTCTGTGAAAGCTTCCCTGAAGACGCTGAATTAAGTATGGAGAAAGCCCCTTCGTTGAGACTTTGGGGCAAGTTGGCCTCACACTGCTGCTACTTGCAAGAGAATTTGCGCAGTTACTCGGCTAAACATAAAGAGTCCGTCCGTACCTTGTTGTACACGAAAGAAACAGTACGCGTCTTCAATGACGCAGCTTTATTTCTCAGTGTTTCCCAAGACAACGTTAAAGCTCAAGAAATACATAACCTGAAACTGAACTTTCTGGCTAACCTCTCAAAGTCCAACACAGAAGAAGGCACTGAATTGTTGAAGTACTTCATTGACATGCCTTTAAAAAAAGGAGACTACAAACTGATATCTTACTGTATGAGGCAACCTGCTCCTGAAGGCAATTCCGTAGATGTATCAGATACTCCCCGTAGGGCCAGGGAGGAAAAAGCTTCCCAGATCAGGGAACAAGGAAACCTTGCAGTAAAAAATACAAAGTTTCAGGAGGCCTCAGTACTGTATTCTAGTGCTATTGCTTTGTCGCCAAGCGACGGTAGACTATTCGCCAACAGAGCTCTCTGCTATTTGAAACTCGGTCAACCGGAGCAAGCTCTAGATGACTGCGAAAAGTGCCTGTTATTAGATCCTTATAACAGCAAGGCACTTCAACGTAAAGTCTGGGCTCTTCACGACCTTGTTAAACGTGGAGCTCTTCACCTCGACGGGCAGAGGAGAGCAGCACTGGCAGTGGCTGTTCACATTCATTCCACTCTTCGAGATGAAAGACTGTTTAATGAAATGTTTCCAGAAGTACGCACGCATTCAGCGAGAGAGGTATACAATGAAACGCAGTTGGCTTTTGCTTTAATGACGGCGCAACAAAACGAAACTTTGCTTTTGCACGAAGGAGAGTATAGTTTAGAAGCCGTTGTCTCCTTTACAGACGTTCAAATTGTAGGTCTTGGAAAAGGGGCCACTTTTAAGTGTCCAAAACAGTGTGTTATTTTAGATTCCAGATGCTATTTCGAAAACATCAATTTTCCCAAAGAAAACAGTAGTCTAATCTGCCAAGGCAAGAAAGCAGTTACTCATTTCAGGCACTGTGAAATTGCAGGAGGTTGGACGGGCTGCAAGAACTTTCCAGACTGTAACGGAGGTCCCGGATGCATAGCGGACGCACTGGGAAGGCCTGTTTGCAGTCGTACAGGAAAATTTGGACATCAACCTTCCATCTCTGGTATTAAAGGCTTTCCAGGTGTTCAGATTCTTAACGGTGCTTTAGGCCTTTTTGAAAACTGTTCAATTCATGATTGCGGTGGAGGCGGCACTTTAGTTGCAAAGGAAGATTCTCGCATGGAAGTAAGAAAATGTGAGGTGTTCAAAAACAGTCAGAGTGGTTTAGAAGCAAGAGAAGGGGGTAAGTTGATCGTTTCTGGAAACAGGATTTTCGGCAATGGTTCCCATGGCATCTCACTCGGCCCCGGTGCAGGGGAATGTGAAATAAATGAAAACAAAATATTTGAAAATTTAAAAGAGGGTATGCTTGTCTTCAAAAATACGAACAAAATTGTTATACGAAACAACGATGTTCATCACAACAGGCCATTTGGTCTGTATCTAGAGGATAGTTCTTTACTTATAATCAGTGACAACAAGATTTTCGAGAATGGATTCTGGGGTATCCTCGCTAAATCAAGAATTTCTGCCAGTATAAGAGGAAATGTTATCTCTGGCAACAAATGCGGTGGCGTTTTTATCGGCAATACTTTGCCTGGGCGAATTCACCTAGAATCAAATATTGTCCGAGGTAATGGTGGCCCGTGGGTTCATAACGAAGAAACCACCAAAGACAGTGTTTCCGTTGATGAACGAGGGATACCACACAATGTAAGAAAGATCCCTGGGAATGTTTCAAGGGGAAAAAACCCCAAGTATAATTCTAAACCTCTCGTTGTTAATGGAAACAAAGTATTCAACAACGAGGAAGGTATGTTTCACCCAAGAGAGGTCGCCCAGCGCGTTTACAGTGGATGCACATATTGCCACCGCTCAAGTGATGAGGTAAGCTATCTCATAAAGTGTCCAACTTGTCACATTGCGTCTTACTGCAGCAAAGAATGCCAAGATGATCACTGGCCAAAACACAGAACATTGTGCAAAGCCCTGAGAAGCCGTTATTCCGTAACAGTGAAGATCATTCCTTCTGCATGGCAAGGGAAACTGTCTCCAGTGCTAACTTCTGGGTCTCCCTTAAAAGGTCAAGGAACAGGTTGTGATCTCGATCGAAACTGTGATAAGAAGTTCATCGTAAAGATTCAAACCCAAACTCTTAATAGCGATCCATTGCACTTGTTGTTCCTTTGTGACAAGAACCGTTCTCTAGATTGCACCATTCAAAGGTCAGAAATCTTTAACGTTATCATGGAATGCGGCGTTCTTGCAAAGTTTCACAAATTCACCAGCAAAGAGATTTTTGCTTGGGCTATGTTCCTTGACGGAGGAGAGAAATTGAGAATTTTTCTCGACCATCTGGCTCCATATCAGGAGTGGTAGCCATTTGAAAGCATTGCTGTTTAAAGAGATTAGGACGAGTATACGTAGTTCGTGCCGATTTGCCGCAATTGCAGTGAAAGGGGTAGCTTCATCACATGCAAGCAGATGCAGTGCAAAGGGTGCATAAACAGCTTTGGATTTTGTGGTCAAGTCGACAACTAGCTGAAGGAAAGCTTGCATTAAAGGGGGACCGGACACAGGACCAACGACAGTGGTACCAACTACATAAAAGGAAGGGGAACGATCGGCATCGACGGAAGACAAGAAAGTAAGGAAGTAATATATCCAAAACGACACGCAGTGTTTCATCAGATATCCAGACACCGAGAATCGGGTTGAAAATCGAGGCGCAGCCGAGTTTTTGAAGACCGACTTCGAGGTGTCTGGATATCGGATGAAACACTGAGTGGAGTTTTGGATATAGCTTCTCAAATGAACAATAATTCTTGGAGAAATTCAAAGATAAAGTTCGAAAAAATTTGTGGTAATCAGTATCCGATATCCAAGCCACCGTCACGGTTGTGATTTCCTTTGTTTTCTCTTTATGAATTATTAATGAGTTCGAGAAGGCCAGGGGAAAAAACAAACATTAAAAACAGTGTGAAGAATATAAACACACAGGTTTCAATTCTGCAAATCCCACACGTTTAACTCGAGCTAAGCATTTGGGAATTTCACGGCGATGCCAAGCTTCGATGCAACCAACACCACCTTCTTTGACTACTTGATACTAAAAATACTTTTAAAAGAAAGCCGAGCTAAGCCGAAACATATTGGGCATATTGGGTAGAGATTAACTGTGGCAAAGCCTCTTGAAAACGAAGGAGAGGCGCCAGCTGTCGAACTAGAGGATCGAATAAGCTGTTAAAGTGGCTGTGTCACGGCTGTCTAGTTCATTTTGTTAATAACGCCAATTACGCGAACGTATTCGCTATGAAAATTGAGAAATTACTTGTGGATGACAGAATTACAGATTCGTGTCAATCAAATATGTTTACTAAGCATTATTTCAAACGTTACAAACAAACAAAAATGATGAACTCTGAAAAACTGTTCGGCTAACAAGTTTTCTTCTATATTGGCTGCCTAAACGGTATCTTCTTTGAATGGTTATTTTTGTTTCACCCAATTTGGTGGCATTTCCCACCCACTGAATTTTGAAAAATTTCGTGACACAGCTCCTTTTAAGTCATAGTTATTGTATACATTATATGTTATTGATCACAAGTGTTTGAGTTGTTTGTTGCTATATAACATGACAGCTGTAAAAATAATAAAAAACAAAATATTTAGCTTTATAAGCTACTAACACTAACTATAACTTGTAGTTGGTACAAATGTAAAATGTAAAATTTAATGTTGCCGGGTTTTTTTGCTATTACTCAATTTGTTTGTAGCTTTAGACGTTCTCTGTCGTACACAGGGAGTAAAGCGAGTGAAAGTCCGGAAGTTAGCGTGATCAAGGCATCAAGAGCTTGATCTAAAATGAGGATAAATGAAGGCAGGATAGTCTAGAACGTCAGTTGTTGCTACAGCGCTAGCCTGAGTATCAGACGTTTCTCTATCCCCTTAGGAAGGCCTGATACTCAGGCTACTACATCGCGGTCAACGTCTTCTCCGTTACAACTATGTACATGTGTAGTATAAATAAGCGTCATTGACTAAGCTAGAGGTCAAGATATATTATCTGAACCTTAGTGCCAGTCGCAATGATGTTTTTTTTTTCAGAGAGAGTTGACCACACATTATGAGAAAAACAACACAGACAAACAAACAAAAAAGGCAAGGCAATAAATAAGGCTTTTAATAAATAATGGTGTGCCTATTTTGTACCTTACCTCCAAAGGAAGATACATTTTACTTGCTGTGAAGATGTTATTTTCATGAACAATTCATTAAGAACTGTTAATCATTACATAGTTTTTTGGTTATATGAAGAGAAAAGACCTTTTAAGCTTATATATTTTGTTTTCCCAATTCAGACCATGTGATGTTCTCAAGGGAATTCGCCTTCTGTCTTTTCTAAAATTGTACATGCATATACACGTGGATAGGACGAAATTTGAAAGAAACAGTTTTCTGAGGTAACATCACATGGTCTGAAATGGATAAAATATTTTCAATCAAACTGTCAGCTCTAAGCAACTTTGTTAAGACGTTAGCTAGTTATATTACCATACTCAAGGTCTACAAGTATTTACGACCGAGCAAGTTAATATATATTTAAATTTATTAAACAAGTGTGACCCTACAGAGAACAATATATATCCTTTTGCGAAAAGAAGATATTAACGTAGAAAAAGGAGGATTCGAGAAAAAAAGTGACGAAAGCTTGTGCAAAGTGCCCGACGATGTCATCCATTTTGAGAAACGGCAATTTCGAAGAAAAATAAACTAACGCAGTTGTTTCCACTGGAGTCCCAAGCTCACGTTACGAGTTTGTTATGTAAATTAACTGTCGGTGTCGCGTTACAAGCGACCGTTGAGAATTTGTATGAGAAATAAAATACTGAGGTCTGCGAATGCTAAATATCATTATCCTTACTTATTTTTCTATAAAATAAATAAGGAAGACTTACCTTTGATGTATTCCTGTGTTTTTTGGTGTGAATTCATCGATTTAGTCGGTTTTTTGGCTGTTATTGTTTGACCCCTGTCACTCTCTTCAGACAGCACAGAGAAACAGCCGGTGGTCTGGACCTTGTCTACTCGAAGGCGGTTTGCGGCCCAAAAACCCATCGAATCGCAGATTTTTTCGACCAGAGGCAAACTTCCATCATCGCTGCACCGCAGTAAACGTTTATAAGCGAAATATCCCCACGCATGTTGCTGGAAGTGAAGATTTCCTCGAGCCATGTCCAAAAATACCTTCTTTCTCTGGACGCTGTGATACGCAACTGGACACGGGGCGTTAAATTTATCTCGACCGAGGGTGACTCAGTCAATTCACGTACAACATTACCTAATCCTCACGGGAACATTTCAAACAGCACCAGTGTTAGCTTTTTTAAGCGGTGAGCCTCGTTCATTCTCGAGGGATCTCTTCAGGAAGTTTTGATAGCATTGTGACCTGATTTTGCCAACGGGCCCGGAAAACCCCGCATTTTAGCTCCCGTTGAGTGGCCTCGCTCTGTCATTGGTTGATCGATACAATAGTGCTGTTGTGCTGTTCCTGTGGGGATAGGGTAATGTTGTACGTGAATTGACTGAGCCACCCTCGGTCGAGGGAAATTTGACGCCCCTTGTCCCGTTGCCGTATCACAGTGTCCAGCGAAAGAAGGTATTTTGGACATAGCACGAGGAAATGTTCATTTCAAGCAACATGCGTGGGGATATTTCGCTTTTAAACGTTTACTGCGGTGCAGCGATGATAGAAGTTTGCCTCTGGTCGAAAAAATCTGCTATTCGATGGGTTTTCGGGCCGCAAACCGCATTCGAGTAGACAAGGGCCGGCACGGAACGCCGGCTGTTTTTCTGTACCGCCTTTATTTCATATTATGAAGACAGTGACAGGGGTCAAACAATAACAGCCAAAAAACCCGACTAAATCGATTAATTCACACTAAAACCCCAGGAATACAAAGGTAAGTCTTCTTTGTTTATTTTATAGAAAAATAAGAAAGGATAATGATATTTAGCGTTCGCAGACCTCAGTATTATATAAATGCAAAATTTGCAATAAATTCAAACTGTAGTTATAAGAAAAATTTAGCCATAAAGTCACTTTGTATTATTATTAAAGAAAAATTTAGCCATTAATTAACGGCTAAATATTTTCCTTCTTATAGAAATTATTTAGCCATTAATTAACGGCTAAACATTTCCTCCATATATGTAGTAGGTGAAAATTAGCCATTAATTAACGGCTAAATATTCCTCCTATATATATGTCGAGTAGGTAAAATTTAGCCATTAATTAACGGCTAAACATTTCCTGTATAAATGAAAATAAGGTTAAACTTAGCCATTAATTAACGGCTAAACATTCCTATATATAAGGAGAAGGTTAAACTTAGCCATTATTTAACGGCTAAATATTCCCTTTATATATTTATAATAAGTAACATTTAGCCGTTAATTAACGGCTAAAAATTTCATACATATATGAAAAGAAGGTTAAACTTAGCCATTAATTAACGGCTAAACATTTCCTATACATAAGGAGAAGGTTAAACTTAGCCATTATTTAACGGCTAAATATTCCTTGTATGTAAAGAATGTTAAACTTAGCCATTAATCAACGGCTAAATATTCCTTTAATATATGTAGAGTCGGTAACATTTAGCCGTTAATTAACGGCTAAAAATTTCCTAGATATATGAAAAGAAGGTTAAACTTAGCCATTAATTAACGGCTAAACATTTCCCATATATATGGAAAGAAGGTTAAACTTAGCCATTAATTTACGGCTAAACATTTCCCATATATATGAAAAAATAGATTAAACTTAGCCTTTAATTAACGGCTAAACATTTCCCATATATATGGAAAGAAGGTTAAACTTAGCCGTTTATTAACGGCTAAACATTTCATTTTATATATGTGTAGGAAGTTAAACTTAGCCGTTAATTAACGGCTAAATAATTCCACTATAGGTTAGAGAGAAGGTCAAACTTAGCCGCTAATTAACGGCTAAATAATTCCTTTTTGTTTATAGAGGTTTAACTTAGCCGTTAATCAACGGCTAAATAATTCCAATATATACCTGAGGGAGGTCAAACTTAGCCATATTCTTTAGGAGGTTCAACTTAGCCATGAAATAACGGCTTATTATGTACGAACTATAGGGACCGCGCGGGGGAGAGGCTGAAGAGGTTCAGTAATTTGACATTTAATTCTAAACGGCCTCAAAAAGAGAACGACGAAATTTGCCCCTCCCTTCTCACCGGACCCCACATTGAAAGAACTGCTCCGCGGTTGGTTCTTTAAGCCGTTAATTGATTCGGCCAAAATGGGGTGTTTATGCTAGGACGTTACTCTCGCTCACAGCCGTTTTTTTGTCTCTTCATTCAAAATGGCTGTGAGGGAAGATCAAAGGATAAAGAACGTCAGAAGCCAATAAAAACAGGAGAAGGCCATGGGCAAACGACTTTTGTTGTGTGGTTTATTTGGTTTTTAGTAAGGGTGGTAGAGAAGGGGGGCTTTTGCCAGGATAGAAAAGTTTCAATTTGGAAAGAAATGCAAGGCCGAATCATGGAATGACGTGGAAATTATCCCTCCTCCCCCGGAATTTGTGGGGCGTTTGTTTTTTTGTTTTTCAGAACCACTGCAATTGCCCTACGGTAGAGGCTGGGGGCCGGGGATTCATACAAAGACCTCACGGTGGGGCTGAAATAAGTGTGCAAATGCCCGACCCCGGGATAACTCTAAAATTGCATTTTATTGTCATCTGTGGTTGAGGCCTAAACTTCAGCAATGTTATCAAATTTTATTTGAAGGAGATGTTTACCTTAAATGTATTTTTCAGTATACTACTCGCGAGAAATGTTGTGTTTAAAATTGGATGGATCGACTTTTTCATAATTATTATGGAAGAAGGGGTGGGACAAGTAAAACTAGCAACTCAATATCCATTAAAATGTAATTTATTGAAACAGCGTGATCAATGATTAAGATTTAATCGTTTATAGTGTACACGAAGGAGATGGTGTTTCAGCAAAAACTCTTAGAAAAAGCCTATTTCAATGTCGAAATGACTGGTCCAGCCATGGTCCGGCCGGCCACGCAGCTCTGACTTTTGGAAAGCGCCTTTAGTATAGTATCAAATGACGACTGATTAAAAATGATCACTTCAGAAAACAACAACATATGGTGTGGTGTATTAACGGCTAAGTTGAAACTCCCATTTATACACGTGGAATATATTAAGCCATTCATTAAAGGATAAATTGATTATCCCGTGCCGTGGTTGTATGTAGGTAACGGCTAAGTTGTACCTCCTACGGCTCACTCAATTCCCACCCACCCCGGGCCTTTCTGTCAGGGTGGTGGGGAATTTGTAAATAATAAAAAATAGCGGCTAAGATCGTTTTGCGAAGGGTGCTTCACTGCCAGGTTTTCATCACACAATAATGGCTCCTATCATTATGGCATTTGCAGGTGATTTCCTGGAAATGCAATTTTGGTGTTGTTCTGGGTTGGGGCATTTAGACCCCTTTATTAAGCTCCATCGTGGGGTGTTTGTATGAACCGCCTAGCCCCATCGCCATTAACCTCCTCTTTAACAATATATAATAACCTCCTCTCCATATATGTATTGGAAATATTTAGCCGTTTAATAACGGCTAAGTTTAGCAGTCTCTTTATATGTTTTGGAGGTATTTAGCCGTTAAATAACGGCTAAAAACGTATAATACTTATGTAATGGGAAATAGTTAGCCGTTATTTAACGGCTAAGTTTAGCTGTACCCTTATATATATCGGAAATATTTAGCCGTTAATTAACGGCTAAAATGCATGATACTTATGTAGTGAGAAATAGTTAGCCGTTATTTAACGGCTAAAAATGCATGATACCTAGATAGTGGGAAATAGTTAGCCGTTATTGAACGGCTAAGTTTAGCTGTATCCTTATATTTATAGCAAAAATTTAGCCGTTAATTAACGGCTAAAAAGGTATGATACTTATGTAGTGAGAAATAGTTAGCCGTTATTTAACGGCTAAAAATGCATGATACCTAGATAGTGGGAAATAGTTAGCCGTTATTGAACGGCTAAGTTTAGCTGTATCCTTATATTTATAGCAAAAATTTAGCCGTTAATTAACGGCTAAAAAGGTATGATACTTATATAGTGGGAAATAGTTAGCCGTTAAATAACGGCTAAGTTTAGCTGTATCCTTATATTTATAGGAAATATTTAGCCATTAATTAACGGCTAAAAGGGTATGAAACTTATATAGTGGGAAATATTTAGCCGTTAAATAACGGCTAAGTTTAGCTGTATTCTTATATATATGGCAAATAATTAGCCATTAATTAATGGCTTAAAATGCATGATACTTATCTAGTGAGAAATAGTTAGCCGTTATTTAACGGCTAAAGATGCATGATACCTATATAGTGGGAAATATTTAGCCGTTAATTAACGGCTAAAAATGCATGATACTTATATAATGGGAAATAGATAGCCGTTAAATAACGGCTAAGTTTGGCTGTATCTTTATATACTTCGGAAATATTTAGCCGTTAATTAACGGCTAAAAATGCATGATACTTATATAGTAAAAATATTAAGCCATTAATTAACGGCTAAAAAGGTATGACACTTTAGTGGGAAATGGTTAGCCGTTAAATAACGGCTAAGTTTAGCTGTATTTATATATATATATCGGAAATATTTAGCCGTTAATTAACGGCTAAGTTTAGCCGTATTCTTATATGTACGGCAAATATTTCGCCGTTAATTAACGGCTAAAAATGCATGATACTTATATAATGGGAAATAGTTAGCCGTAAATAACGGCTAAGTTTAGCTGTCTTCATATATATGTGGGAATTATTTAGCCGTTAATTAATGGCTAAATTTCTCGTTTTTATAAATAATTAATGAAAATTTAGCCGCTAATTAATGGCTAAATTTTTGGTTAGTAAAGAGTAAAATTTAGCCGTTAATTAATGGCTAAATTTTTGGTTAGTAAAGAGTAAAATTTAGCCGTTAATTAATGGCTAAATTTTTCTTTAATAATAATACAAAGTGACTTTATGGCTAAATTTTTCTTATAACAGCTTACTACAGTGTGAATTTATTGCAAATTTTGCCATTGTCTAAACACCGAGTCTCAACGGTCGGTTGTAAACGCGACACCGACTCTCTTATGGGAAAGTTATTTTACATAAGACACTCGTAACGTGAGCTTGGGGCGCTTGTGTTGTTTCAATGCTGGTATGTCCGCTGACCTCGGTGAAGTGGTCTCCAGAAGAATTTTATAATGACAGACCAAACGTCCCGTTTAAGGTGATGTTACACGAGACGATTCGCAACGACGATTTTGGCGCATTGCAGCGTGGCAACATTGCTGCGACATTGTTTCGAATGGTTACAACATTGTTCCAACACTCCCATACTGCATGTGTTGCGCTAAAAATCGTCGTTGCGAGTAATCCCATCTGCCTTAGCCCCTCATTAAATACTGACAAACCGAACCATCCGATCCCATACTGGTTTGTCTGTTGCCCGTTTCTATACACACAAACGAGCAATGCCTCTAAACAACTTTGTACACTTGTCGAGAGCTGTGGTCTGTAAGTATCGACCATGAAGTTGACGGGAATGTACATGGAAATGGTCACCGGAAATGGACGTTTACTACTGTCAATATTATTGCTAAAAAAGGATTTTTCATGCCCTATATTAAAGATAAATTCCATGTTGCCGTGCGTCTGTTCAGTAGTAGACCACAGATGACGTCAAAATTGGTGTTTTTACCACATTTTGACGTCTTCTGTGATCTATTACTGAACAGACCCACTGCATCATGGAATCTACTCGTTTCATACAGTGACATACACATACGTGCCTCGTACCACTTGACTTATCGAAGATCGAAGCATACTTAATCCGAAATAATCTCACAAACATTTTCAAAACCACCCGCCATGTTGAATAAAACAAAGAAAACATGTTTCCGTGACGTCATCCATGTATCTGTACTCTAATTATCATAGGCAACGACCAATTAGCATTCACATCATTGTATAAACTCTCATAGACTATAGAAATGAAGTCAAAATGTTCTCAACTTTTGAGTGAAATCATTGCCTGTTACTCGTGGTTATTTTCTCAACTTGTTCTTTAACACGGCTCTACGTTGAATGATTCTTCTAGAACCCATTTTTATTGACCCTGTCTTAATTATAATACCAACAAAACTACGAGACACAACCAGTTCGCAGAATTTCGTTCCAGACGGATTTAACACATTTCTAGTACAAATATTGCTAAGTGAGTGGTATACTGATATATACTGATACAGAATACTGATAATCCGTAGTGTACGTTTACCGCAAAGTAAAACTGCTATCAATTGTTGTTTCAATGTGAACTCGTGGAATTACCCTGACTTTACAGTGTCTTGAGTCGTTTAAAAGCAATGCAAGTAGGTTTATGATTTTTCCAGTCAGCTTTCTGACACTCTCTGCAAATAATGGTAAGGACAACAACTGTTACTCTCCCAAACTTGTTAAAAGCTTCTTGCAATTTCAAAGCCTAACGGTACGCATCATATTCTTTAACCATCTAATGCTTTCCTTCGAGGTAAATCAAAATGCTAAGTTTCAACTAGTCATGATCATGGATGGTCATCATGCCTTAACAGGACAAACCTAATCTCCACTGTCAAAATTGTCAATCATACTATTCTCAAAGCCAATCCACAAATTTTACCCTCTACGAGGAGCACATCCACCATTATTAAGGGGATTCCCCACTCAGGGCCTACTCTTCCTGTGAGGAAATACCCTAATAAGGGAAGGTACGTTTTTTATGGGTGGGTGTGGGGGGGAGGGGGGGGGTGGGTAGGCCGGGGCTTCCGAGGGGAAAAAAATTACTCCATGTAACTTCTATTTTGTATATACAAACAAAGCTACCAGTCAAGATTAATCTAAATTATTTACAGGTGTCGAAAAATTTATGTATCAAAAACTATCTTCTCCCAACTAACATAATTGTCTCTCTCGACCCGTGTCTACTTTCGCCCATATTTTGATGTTTCCGCGCGGGGTTCTGTGATTTATTGCTTTCAAAGCCTCGCGACCTACCCACTGGCGCTTTCCTTCAATCACGAAACAGTGGCGAAAGCGTTCCTTGTAGGGACAAGTGGTTCAAAAAGACAGGTAGAATTTTGGCAGAATACTATTTGACAATTCAGTATATTCGCCCTTTGGGTTCGGGAACCACCCTAGGTCTTCATCTTTCCACTTCTCTGGACTTGCGCTTTCACTCGTTCCCGCAGCCGACGTGCCACCAACAGAGTCAGAGGAGTAGCGGGCATCCTTTTTAGAATGGCGAGTCGGCAAACAGCCACAATAGCCACAAGTTGCTCTATCTGACCTCATGAAATCCTCGCATTCACCGACAAGCAAATTTCCCTCTTTCAATTCCTTGTATACATCATTGCCAATTTTCAAGTTTTCACCGTACAATCACACGCCACGCAATTAACTACTTTGTGCGCAGATGAACGTGGTTATATGAGTAACACTTCCAGTTTGTTATTTTCACTTCCGGTTATTTTTGTCTTGGAAAGGTAGGGGGGTGGGGGAGGGTCAGATGTTTTTGTTTAGGTATTTCTAAAGGTTCATTCATTAATCTGTTCCAGGAAGTGGGAGGGCCACGGCTTTTTTCGCAAAAAAATTCGAAAATACCCCGGCCCACCCTCCCCAAATAGATAACAAAAGTTTTACTAAAACTAAATCGCTGCATGAAATCAACTAAAACTGCAATGCTTACATAAATATTGTATTTGTTGGTTATACATTTGTACGTACTTGCTGCAGTATTGTTGGACCCCACAAGCACCACATGACTTCAGTTTTATATCCTTGACCTTCTTAGTGCACGCTTTATAGCCACAATTGGCCACTGTTCCAATTTCAGGTAGTACCTGATAAACAGGAGTCATCGAGTCTTTCAAGGGAAGACGAACTGGATCAAAAAAAGGGAGTCTTTTTTCCTCAGCATCTTGGCCAAGTTCATAATACTTCTGGAATTCTTCAGTGTGTTGATCAGTAAAGGCAAGACGTGCAAGATAATAATAAACATTCGGATATGATTTATTACATGATGGGGCTTCAACTAGATACTCGTTTAACACCTTTGAGGCAGTGTTTCGCAACAAACTAGTCGTCCAAGAAGCATATTTCGTCATTTGTCTTTTATCTGCGTCAATAGGCACCAATTCTGGAAATATTTCTGCGTTGGAATCGTCTTCTTCTGGGTATGAAAGTCTCATTAAGGCATACCCCAGCAATTGCTTGGATGGATAATAGGATGGACAGCAAAGCAAAGAATTTTCAGAAGCCTGAGCTGCCTTTTCAAGAGCTCCACAAATGACATATGTTGATGCCAAAATCCAATACAATACGTGAAGCCAGCTACTATAGTTTTTGTCAAACTCAAAGGGATTTTTGCAAGGGGAGCTGTTGGGTTCAACTTTTCGGATAAAGTGGATCAAGTTAAGTAGACATGTTGCCCTTTTCATCTCAATTTTGGAACTTTCCATTGAAATATTAGGTTGAAAATGACACCAGGTACAGGACAAAAGAACACCTTCAAAAAAATGTGCATTAGTTGTCAAGTTCTTCTCACAGAGATGAAAGATCTTGGACAAAAGAGGACGTTCCAGAGGGAATGCTTGAAGGATAGTATTCTCGGTCAAGTACCCATAGGCTATAAGAGAGATCCCTTTTACATCAGTATAGTTACTCTCGTGAAGGATCTTAAAGCCTTCTTTTACCAGCTTGAATGCTTGAAGGTAAATCATTGCTGTTGGAGACCAATCAAATTTACTGAGCATTTCTTCTGAAAAGAAAATAGGCTGACGAATTGCCAATGGATGTTGGCCATAGGACTGTTCACTTTTCTCCACCAAGATGTCCATTGATTGCTCAGCAGACTGCATACTTAGTTCTGGGGGGTTATGCTGTGAATCAGCACAGTCTTTACATTGCCTAAGAAGCTGAAATTTAAGAGAAATAATGTTAATATTATGTATATCGCACTAAATATGTACAGTAATAAAAACTGTAATATTCTAGATAAACATTTTGGCGAACAAAATATTTCTATAAACGATGTCTTCATGATGATAGCCCATTTATGTTACTGTGATTGCAAATTTTAACACAGGAAGGAATCTCTCATCCCCAATCAATAATGGCAACTGTGATGATTACTGTCTGAATGTGCTCTTTTATTATCAGTACTTTAAGAGGGTCTTACTTGAGTTGTAACTTCGGCTGTAACTTGGGGTGAAGACAAAAAAATATTAATAGATGTCATTCGAGATGCTATAAAGTGCACTCCCTCCCTGTCTTCCGTGCTCCTGCTACCTCAACATGCTTTTCAGTTTTAAGTCAACCCAAATTTCCTATCTTTCTCCATTTTTAAAAAGGCAGCACATGGCCTCTGGAGATGACTGTGTAATACAGGAAAGAACACTGAAATTAAACGTGTCTAGTCAAATAAGAGTACCTGGTATTAAGAAGAAGACTCTTATTAGCCAAGTTTGAGGTCCATAAATCAAAGAGGAAAAATGAGAATGCTGTAATTTACAGTAAGAGCCAAGACAAATATATTGATATGGGATAAGCTAATAATGTTTGACACAATTCTTAAAAGCTATGATTTGCTCCTTGGATGTCACGTAGACTATTAAATGTGTAGAAATAAATGGCATCAGAGAGAATGCCTTAGTGTAAACAACAGTGTGTTCAAAAAAATATATATATAGTATACACGTAAGCCATGTAAAGGTAAGTTATATTTTATTTAGTGCAACTCCAAGCACTGTTGAATGACTTCAGGCCCCATCATGGGTCACCCAATATCAGTAATACATGTAGGCCATTTCTGAGTTCCCCCAAGGCCCCTGTATCAAAACGAGGTAAGGTGCTCAGCCTTTGATATGGAAATGATTTTTCATTTTCATGCAAATAATACTCATTTTCACAAGCAAGGTTGAGCACTTGGCCTCACTCTGAAAGTGAGGGTTTTTGGAACTCAGAAGTGGCCTATTGTGTTTTGCCATTTGCTGAGCTTTGCATTTTACCGGTGCTTTCCATTTTGCTAATCTGACCAAACAAACCAAGAGAAAATTGAAACAAAGGTTTAATTTACATTTTGATCGAATGTTGATTACTCCTTAGCTACGTGGGATTGCAAATAACAATAATTTTGGAAATGGAACAGAGAAACTACCTCTGGTGGTGGACAACTTTTTCCAGGAAATTTTTCATCTGCTCTTAAGAGTTCTGTTTAATTTATATTTTGTTTTTACATTTTACAATCAGAAAATCAATCAATTAATCAATAACAATTGATTAATTTCTGTTATTATTCATTCAAAATATTTTCCTGATTCTGATTGGCTAAAATCTTGTACCCAAGAATCACAGTCAGACATTCTGCATTCATTTTCAGCAAACTATTATTTTCTTAGTGTCCTATTTCTTTCCTTAATGCAAACCTATGGGGGTTGGTTTTCTTAAACCAGTGTTCAATCTAGAAATTATTCAAGGTGGGACATACATAGAGGATATTACATGGCCACGCAGGGATACGAAATTTCTCTTCGAGTGTTAAAAAATATTGCGCGAACGAGTGAAATATTTTTTTCAACACAAGAAGAGAAATTTTTCGTATCTCCAAGTGACCATGTAATGTTCTATTTATTATATAAACACCAATGAAATACCAAACCATTTTAATTAAATAGTTTTTTGGTCTGAAAGGTGCAGTTTATTATGAAGCCATAGCAACGGTGATATTTTCACATGTGAAGATAACATGTTATTTTCACATGTGAAAATATCAAGCTTTTGCACAAGAGCTCACTTGGTATTTCATTGGTGTTTATATAACAAATGTATGTCCCACATCACATTTTAATGGGTCATTTCAAAATGGCCCGGGTCAAACTATGATATTGAAACTTCGAACATCAACTGACATCATCAAACTGACTTCTCCAGTTTCACCACCATCCTTATCCAGCCCATCTTCATGCTTTTCAGGCTCAACTGACATTCTCGTTGGTGTTAAAAATGAAAATAACTTTTGTTGTCATTTCATAATGAAATGAAAACAGAAGAACGTCAACAAATGAAGCATGAATCAATCGGCAAAGCAACGTATGAGGGAAAGTCAAAATGTACACTCCAGTCTCTCCTGGAATTGCCTGGAACGGCACCTGACACAAAAACTATTCGTAAGCACATAGGCTGAAATGACAGTCATTTTCCGCACTCATTTCAGGCTATTAAGCACACCTATTGCTTTAAAATACTTTAATTGTTGCCTGCTGCTTTGGAAGTACATGTACTTATATATGAGGTAACTTTTTTTGCATCAGTATGACTCCACGATAATTTCATTTTGCGTCTGAATAGGATAGATGCAAAAACGTGGCCTAGATTGAACACTGTTAAACAGAAATCCGTTGGTATGTTTTTATGCCTTGTAAATTTTTTTAGACAAACATCCTGTCATGCTAAGTTGAAAAGTAAAACTCCCAGCCTAAGTGTATGTACATAAGTTATACAACTGATGTTCACATAATTATTGCTGCTTGCTAACTCAAATAAAAACCAATGGCATCAAAATGTGCAACTGAGCTGGTAATCAATGAAATTAATAACCAAAATGTTTGACTGTATCATTAATCAGTAAAATTGATAACCAATGAAAATCAATGTCATTACTATTGATTGATTCACATTGATTATTGTCAATAAAATAGATAATTAGTGACAATCCTTCATACCAAAAACTTTCACGATTGATTGTCTATTAATTTTAATATCAATCTTAAATTGATCCATATCAATATTCTGTCATCAATCATCAGTTTCATCCATTGTTCAGGCCCTGTTCCAGGCATAGTTAATCAATAAACCAATAGCTGATAACAATTGTGAGATCAATGGTAATTGAACTGAGTGGAGTGCAATTTGGTCTGATATCATACACGATTTCAAAATCGGACAAGCTAGCAGTGCAAGTTTGATTTGAAATCACAATTATGATTAATTTTCAGACCAAAATTGAACAACATGACGTTCAATAAAATATTACCACTTTATTATAGTCCTTTTGAAATCACAGAATTCAGTCAGTAGAGTCGAACCTCTCGAATACGGACACCAGTGGAACAGAGCAAAGTGTCCGGATTAGAGAGGTGTCCGTATAAAAGAGGTCACTATGATGACATCACTTTTATGACTCCACATACAGTTTTAAGGGTTCAGTAGCTAAAACCAGGATTACACTCATCTTTAAACTGCATTTAAAGTTATTAATTCACACTATAAAGACACTATCTTTCAGTAGCATACAACACTGTACATCTCAGCTAAAGACAAATTACTGTTTTAAAACGAAACGAGCTACAGCGCAATGCTGCATGTAAAAAGTTGCAACGCAAAGCACAATTCTGAAAGCATCTTTTGCTATTTTGCAAGTACAGTAAAACGTATCTAGAGTACAAAATGTAATAGAAAAGATATTTATGCTATCTGTAGTTATTGAAGCCTTCAAAAAGTTGGTTATGTTCCTCTGTACACCTTTCGCAAATCGTTGATTGGTGTACAGCAACTGGGCTTTAAATCACCTTGCATACAGTGTAGCTCATCAGCCAGACTAGACAGGATTCACACTGTGTAGATTCACCTAATCAGCGCAGTGTCCTTAATAGAGAGGTTAAGTTTATATGAATTTACTCTCTGGGGCCGAGATTTAGTGTGCATTGTCCATATTAGAGAGAATCTGTAGTATAGTTTTTTTTTTACAGAAAATATATGAGAATTTTGTCGGGACATTGCAAACTGTCTGTAATAGAGAGGCGTCCTTATTAGAGAGGTGTCCGTACTGAGAGGTTCAACTGTACCAATATTTTGTTGATCTAGTAGCTGGTTTGTTGAAAGGAAAGTGGAAACAAAAAGGCTTTTACATCTCATTTTGTGCTTGAAACAAAAATGATGCGATATAGAGCGAAAATGGTGCGACTTAAAACAGAAATGACATGATTTAGAACAAATGTGATTTAGAGCAAAAAATAGTGTGATTCGTAAACAAATAACACTGCTGAGAGCCAATCATATTGCAGAGATCACCAGTGATTTCTAAATGGATATAATATTAATAAAATTAATATCGATCTGTGCAAGATATTGATTTCCGATGTCGATTGATAAAAATCGGTAATGAAAACAGTTGTGACTTTGCATTGATTAAAATTGACTTCTGATAGAAATTTATAATAATTAATTTATTGACTATTATCGATTACCATAGATTATTATCACAAAAGACACCGAGTAAAAGTTTAACATTAACACGATGTTGTACAGGAACTAAATGCTATGAATTTTCACCAAACAAAGAACAATCCCTTATGCCAAAAGATGGCAGTGATCTGGAGGACTTCAATGCCCATGTATATACATGTACTACATTGAACTGAACTCCAGTCTCAGAGAGATTGCAAGAAAAGAACTGCAACATGCAGCTGATGGCGCTGGATTGAAGGGACATGTTTCAAGAGCTATAAACACTGGTTAAAACGAAAAACAATAGACTGCAATGAAGACTATGCCTGAAGTAGTTGCTGAAGTCAAAAATAAAATGTGTTAAGCTAAAGCCCATCTCATTCAATGGTGTTGTTCGTCAAATAGCATAAAATTTGTCATGTTCAGAATGTCTGAACAACCCCCTTTTTTTTACTCCTAAAGATTATTGCTTATTCCTTTTCTTCTTAACTTATATTTTGTATGTAAATTTGAGAAATTCTTTAATAAAAATTAATATAAAATATACATATGACTATCGATTACTTAACAATTAATGAATGAGGCTGAGTATCTTATGAAGAATTATCGAGATTGCCTATGGCCTCAACAGATAACACCCACCGAGATCTCCATCATTCTTCATATGATACGAAAGCCGAATACAATAATTGTTTTATTATTCATTCAAAATAATTCCTAGTTTAAAAACACAGCTAATTAAAACATGCTTACCTCCCTTGATGTTAAGTTCATCTGCGATAGTGCACGTCTTCAAATAGCAGATGTCTCCCTTCGAGTTGTCTTCTTGCTGTTTTTGCCATGTTTTTAGCTATTATTTTGCCTAGTTCTTACTCTTGAAACGAGTAAAATGTCCGCCATTTTTGTTTTCAAAACCAAAACAACTCAACCTTGACCCCAGGTATAGTTGGTTAACAGTGC
Organism: Porites evermanni; assembly: GCA_942486025.1. NCBI lineage: Eukaryota > Metazoa > Cnidaria > Anthozoa > Scleractinia > Poritidae > Porites > Porites evermanni. The sequence goes on from CALNXI010003090.1 coordinate 45,402, forward strand.
ATTAACCTGCAAGGAAGCTGTACTTTTGACGTCATCGGTTGATTAATCGCGAAATTCTGCCAAATTTAGTCATCAGTAGCTAGTTATGGTGAATTATGCGTGTGCTTTTTGCCAATCAGAATCGGGGAAATATTTTGAATGAATAATAATATCAATTTTTTAATCGATGAGAATTGATAAATTATTTTTGCTATGAGTTTGATTTCTAATGATATCCGATATCAACCAAAAACAATCGGCAAATTATATCAATTGATTTCTGATATCGATTTCTATCGATTAACTACACCTGGACTGTTTTATCCATGTCGCTTACCTCTTTTGCCTTGTCATCACCACTAGCTGAAGCTTTCCTCAGCCATCTTCTTGCCCTTGACATATCTTTGACTTGCTCGCAACTTCCGGTCATGTAGATTTGTCCCAGCTGTAGCTGTGCCTCAGTATCACCTTGTTCAGCTGCTCTGGTCAAATAGTAAACGGCTTTCGTTGGTTGTGGTTTGCCTTCTGGACATTCCCCTATGCGGTAGTACTTATATAGAAGTTTCAGGGCCGTATATCTTCTGCCATCGATGACGTTTCCTATTTTACGCATAGTTCCAGCCAACAAATGAGACAGACCGAAAGGCCCCCCACCCTTTCCATTAATAGTCCCATCTTCATCAGCGGCAATTTTAAACCATTTAAATGCTTCTGTAAGATCTTCCTTAACGACTCCTTCAACTCCGTACCGGTACATTTCCGCAAGATTGAGTTGTGAATTTGTGTTCCCCAATTTTGCCGCCCTGTGGTATAGCTCGAACGCCTTTCGCTGATATAGAGTCGTTCCTTTCCGATCTAGTAATTCCCCAAGTTTTACAAGGTAGCTAGGTAATTCATAACCGCTTTCAACAGCAGCGCTGAGCCACTCAATTGCTTTATCATCGTCTTTCGGCAATAGATCGTCAAAACCTTCCGAGTACGCTATCCCCAGATCTGCTTGGGCAACGATTTCGCCATTCTTGGCTTTATCGATTAAAATTTCGATTGATCCGTGTGTTTCAATGCAATACTGCTGAAAATTCAGGTCCTCAGGAAAATTCATTGTGGCTTGTCGAAAGACCTGCCTCGTAGATGCATGTCAAAGAAAACAAAATGGCGGACAGAACTCCCAGAACGCTTTGCGTGTTCCACTCGACCGAAGCCGATTTTTGAGGGGATGGGTCGGGAATGGGTCATTTCAGGTTCAAGTCTGGCGAACAGATTTGGAAGTCGATTTGGAACGAAATATTAACAAATTGACGCCAGTTTTATATCGTCTGGTAAATGACATCATAACATTGTCAAAGTTTGTTGTGAAAGAACCCCTTGCAGAACTAAAATATCTCCGAAACTATTACGACTGGGAAGTAATGAGTTGGCACAATCATTTTCCCTGTTTGTTAAAACAAACATTTTTAACAGATGTATTGTACTGATCGGCGGCGACAAGGCTGAGAGTGTACAGCCGCTTCGTCTCCTCAAAAAAATGGTTTCTTGCTTGGTTTGTACCGTAATTTATCAGAAACAATGGCGTTTTGTCGGTTAATATCTTCTGCTCTTTGTAATTTACCTGTGCTTCGGTTAACAACTAAGAAACACAATCGCAAGAAACTCGCCGAGCCATCCACCACGTGTGCACCCGCCATCTGGCTGACGTTGCAAAATTTAAGGAGTAAGGGGTAATAAACAAAATTTAATTTGGGGCGAAAAGGACGAATAAAGGACGAAATATTACAAGTTCTGATTCCACATCAAAGGCATAATGGCTAAGTGCTTTTATGCTTTTCCGGTTTTTTCTGTAAGTCACTTTACTTAGAATCCGCTGATAGAGGTGACCTCACCGACCGTAACTTCAAACACTGGATTGAAATCGTCAACACATCGCACCTAAAACCCAGGGTACCTTCTTCATGGCTTTAGGTGTATGAAAGAGGGTCTCAATGGGGTTAACCGATAGGCGTAAAACGGCCAAAAATTTAGCCGATAGCCGTAAAAATTGAAAAATTTTAACCGTTAGCCGTAAATAGGGTAAAAAAGAGTTAACCGTAAAAGAAAATGTTTCTTAGATTTGCTACTTTTAAGGAAGATACTAAACTCACTTATGGTTCCGTTTTTTATTTCCCGGCTAGTGTGATTCTGTACGCACGTTAGGCGAAGCGCCTTAACCAAGACTTAGGCTCCATTTCCGGCGCTCTCTCGGAGGGGAACTAATTTTTTCCATAGCGAAAGTGTGGCTTCTTGCTGGGGATTAATATTTGCAATTTTCCGGAGGTCGTGCCCTCGAAACACTAATGAAACAACACGCAGAGATGTCACTGTTTGTAAAACACGTTGCCGATAAACAACATTTCCCTGTTTTTCTCTGACGCTACGGCAGACATTGCCATGCCCAGTCCCTGTACGGCGTCTTCCCACGCAATCTCGGTCAAGGCATTTCGGTGGCGAACTCGCTCGGACCACGTGACCCGAAACGCATTAGCCCCACGGAATAATGCGGCCTACGGACAAGGCAACGGCAGACAGTCGTTCCGCACATCCCTTCACATCATTAAAAACACTGGACACGGGAATTTTGTCATTGGTCGTTTTCACACTAGAGCTAGAAATGGATCATCCGTCTGAGACTTGCCTGTGTACAGTTGCGCCCTCTCCAAAGACACCCCTTCTCCGAAATTTTCTGAGTGGAGGGGGCGGCTGTACACAGGGCTATCTGGAACGGATAATCCCGTCTTCAAAACTCAGGCGGATTGTTCATTCAAAATTAAAACTATTCCATTTTCAAATTAAGACGTATTACCTATCTGACGCGAGTTATCAAACGGATAACCCGTCTTACACGAATAATCCTTTTCTAGTGTGAAAACGGCCATTTCTGTTACAATGAACGTCGCGCCCCGGCCTTGAGTTGGGCGTTCGCGTGTCTGCTTTTGCTTTTTCACAGAGATTATTTTTAAATTGACTATTGACATTTCTAAGTGTAAAATAATATTAGAAGTGGAATACTTTATAAAAAGTATGATCTATCAAATGTTAAAATATTTCAAAAGAATAGCTTATTTCATCCCGAGATGATCCGAAGACCTTTATTCAAAAAAATACAGGTTAATTAATATTTAATTTTTTGAAACAAAAGAAGTTAATTTTTAACTTTTTCGTTAACCGTAACTGAAAAAAATTAACCGATAGCCGTAAAAGAGCCAAAATTTTAGCCGATAACCGTAAAGGCCACTACCCCATTGAGATCCTCATGAAAGAGTAAGGATTCACTTGTCGAGGTATATTAAAGGTTAGAGAATCTGCAATTTATGGCTGAGAAAAAGTCGAGAAAACTTTCTGGTTTGGTGACTTAACCATATTTTAAAGACAACTTCTTTACAACAGTTGAAAGTGAGCAGAGGTCTTAACTTGGAATGTGAAAGGGGTACAACCTCGTTCCCAGGGTTCTCTCCTACCCGCCCTACGGATTCAGGGCGGAAAAACGTTCTGCGCAAGCTTCTGCGCATCCTTTATCGCAGGCTCAAGGCGGGCTTTTCTGTGTGACTGTGTTCGACAGTATGTTTGTTTGTCACTGAGAGAGTTCTGACTAAGACTGAATGAAATGCCCAAGTTGTCAACGTTTGCTCCTCGAAAAGCCTTTTTACTTTTGTGTGGTTTTTGTTTTTCGTCACTTGAAAATTACTTTGCATTCAGAACAACCAATGTTAAAGGAAAAACGGATCATTCCGTCAGTCTGAGGCGGAATAAAGAGTTTTGAACATTTCCAAAGAGGCGAGTATTTTTTTGATTGTTCATTCGATTTATTTGTGAGTTGATTTCGCCTTCTTTCGCCGGGCTGAATTAAAACCCACTTTTTTAAAAAGTAGTAAATACTTTTTCACATGCCCAGATTTATTCCCTTTGTAGAACCAGCTTTATCCTTCTCTTCAGTGAAAGAACCATTTTGTGCGCCGTAAAACTTTCTCGGAAATACCGGTAGAAGGCCAGTAAACTTACTCTAGAAGAAAAGAATCATTTTTCTGTTGCTCAAATACTATAAGTAGTCAGAGTTTTCTTCACTTTTAATTACATAGTTTTGTTTTCCACTGCACTGTGAAATTAAAGTTTCTGTTCTTTATAAGAAATAACTTTCTGTACGCAAATTTTCTATTTCACTCGCTGTGAAGTAGAGGACAACTGCCGGCAGTGACTTCAAAACAATTGACCCTGCCCGTAACACTGAATTGCTGGAGCTGGATTTGTCTGAAGCGAGCAAAACAAATACCCTTATGTGCAGTTTTCTGAATTTTGTAACGATTGGCTGAGTTTAATTTTCTTGAATGAAGACCCTCACACGGACCAGTTATTCACTGAGTTATTAAAGCGAGGAGAAGAGCTACATGGTGAATCATGGTTTAGCTGCGAAGCTCACTGCAACTGATCTTTTGCTTTTAAGATCTTAGGTAGGTTGTTTTCGTACAAAAAATTCATTTCTTCATTGTCAGCAAGAAGTTTTTGCAATAATGTAATTTTAACTTTGTTTGAAGTTAATCCTATTTACGTGTAGGTTTTTGACAGATGTTATGCATTTTCAACTTGACAACACAAAGCATAATTTATATTTATGTCTTAGTACGCGAAACGATCAAGTTTAAAAATAAACTATAGTTGCTTTAAAACCGATTTTTCGGAAGATTTTACTTGATAAAGATTGACCTTTTTTCTGCCCGCATATCAACGCAATAACTTCTACATTGAGGATTTTGTTTATATTTTAGTTATCTGCGAAACTACGAGTGTCCGATCGAGCGAGGGTTTTAAAATATCAGTTCGAGTGCGACAAGTTCAGTGCCATCAAACACATTGTGGGCAAGCGTTAATTTTTTTGGGCAAATCACTGTCCAAAGATATGTTGTTTTTGTGTCCACAGTGGAGCTCCGGACCTTATATATCCAGGAACTTCCTTATATGAACACATTTTGTGAATGCATCTTGAAAAAAATCGGACCTACGCATGCACATTTCCAGTACAACGCAAGGAAATTGATGTCGTTAAAGTCCGTTTTACTATGAGGTATTCTTCGAGAAAATTAAGTAACGACAAGGTTATAACCACAGCTTCCAACTTTTGAAGACAAATTGCCTGTTCTTTCCAGGTTATGAGTGGAAACATCTTATTTTTAGGCAATAAAATATTTGAAATCCCGCCATTTTTTCAAACCCGGCCAGGGGATCTGGGCAAAAAAGTTCAGGCATGCTCATTACGTTTTTCCGCCCTGAACCCTACGGAGCGAGAGAGGGCGGGTAGGAGAGAACCCTGGGAACGAGGTTGAAAGGGGAACTACCATTTGTCAATGGAAGGTATACCCGAAAGGAGTATCTTTTCAATCAAAAATGGTGTGTAAAAGGACAAAGGGTTGGAACACGGGACGGAGCCTCCTCGTATCAAACTTTGGTAAGTACTCCCTCCGCCCACCACCCGAAGTACTTGGCCAGAAACAAAATCTAGATTCAAGATTTATTAATATCAACAATCATGCAATAGCCTTGATTTAAGACCTTACAATTGCTACAACCAGCCTGATAAATGTAAGTACATAATAAAACCGAACGTAAAGAAGTGGGTCTTAGGTACTATAGAAGGATTTCGCACTATAAGCAATAACAGCAGAACCTCCCTGAGCGACAACCGGAGGTAGATGACTCAGTACTCCTCATGAGCTACCATTTCTCCAAAATAACAACTCAGCTTTCCCATCGAAGTGCTATAACTGGAATAGCCAAGCTCCTAGATCATAGTAATTAGTATGTGCACCTGTTTTCGCGACGAACCTACCATCTGACAGAGTTGAACGGGCAAAATCCGGCACCTAGTAACTGAACACTTTTCATAACTGGTCATCAAAGTTAACTAGAAATACGTTATCGTAAAATCCTGGCGAAACTTTAAAGGATCAGCAGTGAGAATAAAGGGAAACAAGCCAAAGAGAAAAAAATGATTAAAAAAAAAAAAACTAAAAAAAAAGGTTTCAAAGTATGGCTTCGCCGGGATCCGGGTTCAACGGCGGATGGATGTACGGAGCTGAAACCAGTCTTCGATTTGATCAATCGGTCACATCGGTCGGCGGGGAAAGAACCGATTCAATGTTGGTTTTCCTCGGTGTAACATGAATTCAAAGGTACAGATTCTCGGGAAAAGAAAGGGTTTGACGGTAAAAATCCGAAGTGAAACGCACTTTGGAATAAAACATGATAGTGCATAGTGCCGTTGCCTGGCAACCCTAAATGCACGCTGACGTCACAACTGGGTGACGTCAACTGCGGACACCCAAGAGATCTTTAACAATTATTCCTCGAGTCCTGAGGCTATTGACTTAGAGGCCATGAGGGCGAGAGGATAAATTGTTTTAGGTAAATCCAACCAGTTGGTCAAAAATATCGAGAATAAAAAAATTTTAGCCGCTTAGAGCTATACTTTAATCCTTTTTTTTGCCGCCAAAAAGCCGGCGCTTTTCGCTACTAGTGGGCTATAACAAATAGCCCAGTAGTAGCTCAACCAATCAGAACGCAGCATTGATAATAGACCACTAGTTGGATTTTACTAAATAGAAATATATTCGCAACTCGAGTTTCTGCCTCAATGTACGATCAACGCGCTCAGCGCGCGACAAATTGATATACCTCGCTTGGAATTAGGTAGTCGCTTGCGGGAGATTTAACCGTATTTAAATACACTATGTTTCTAATGCCAAGCGTAAAGGAGGCTGTGTCACGACAGTCTAGTCTTGTTTTATAATGTCACTTACTCCTCCTTACTCGTTACAAAACAACGTTAGCGAAGGAATTGCTAGAAATGACAACACAGCTGAAACTTAAAACTGTTTACGCCTAGAAACTAAGCTTAAAAAAGAAATGGCCAAAGAAAGGGATCATTTCACTACAGAGGGTGTCCAAAGTCAATTTCAATTTGTAAAGTGCTGAAAAAAACAAAATAATAGAACCCTAAGAAAATCCTGCCAAAGAAGTTTTTTTTACAGTCCTAAAAGTTTAAATGCTAGATAGCGCTGTCCACCGGATGAAACACTATCCACTGGATTAGTGTTGGGGAAACCAATTGTGCTGCCACTTGAATAGCAATTCCTCAAGAAATTATCTTGTAAATCTCTCGTTGTGACACGTACATGTATTCGTTACACTTACAGTGTATAAGCATGAGACAAAAGCATGCTGATTTCTTGATGATACCAGTTGATTTTAAACAGGCAATTTAAGTAATACTCTTTAGCGCTCATCTTCAACTATTTAAAAGACTTCCATATAAAGTTTCTTAGTTTACAAATAATCTTTTATAAACCCATTTAAAGACAACAAAATGTTCCCTGGTCTTGAAAGGTTTAGTCAAATTTTGGTTACTTTGCCTTCGTTTCCTTACTTTGTTCTCTGCTAAAAACGCCTGTTTTTCTAACGCACTGATAGATTTTTTAGGTAGGTCCACTGGCCCCCTATTTTTAGTTTTTCACTCTGTGCTAACATTTTCATTTCTACACTTTGTACAGTTACTACAATTGGTTCCGTTTGTTATGTACTTTCTTTTTCTGGTAAACACGTCTTTTGTTTATTTTGTTCACTCACTCGTCTGCTCCTTTTTGTTCTTCATCTGCACCTCTGTCCGCTTGTTCATTACGTTCGGCCGTCTCCGTTTGGCCACACTGTTTTTCCCCCTCTGTAGTCTTGACGTCTTCACTAACTTCCGTTTTTGTCTGGTCTATATCTTCAGACTCTCCAGTTATTTTAATTTGGTTATTCATTTCATTTTGCGCGGCCTGATTACTTCCGTCCACTTCCGCAACCTCTACTTCCGTTTCTTCAGCGTCTATAGTCTTGTCTACTTCCGGTGCAATTTCGGCCGTTTGCTCAGCCTGTCTAGTCACTGCCTCTTCCATCGGTTCAGACTGTGAAACGCTACTCACTTCCGCTACTTCTACTTCCGTTCGATCAGCATCTTTTGCCTCGTCTACTTCCGGTACCTTTTCTTCCATTTGATCCGCTTGTCCACTCATTCCTTTTTCCATCGGTTCAGAATGTTCAACGTTATTTATTTTCTCTCCTTCTACTTCCGTTTGCTCAGCGGCCTCTGTCTCTTTGACTTTCTTCGCAGTCTCTTTCTCCTTCGTTAGTTCGACCTGTTTCTCCACTTCTCCAATTTCCACTTCCACTCTCTCAGTCCCATTATCCAATTCCACTGCGACAACTTCTTCGGGTCCCTGTTCATTCTTCTCCACGTCCACCTCCACTACCTCCATATCTCTTTGCGTGCTCTGTTCCTCAACTTCCATTTCGCCAGCAGTTTCACCAGACTTCGACTGGTTTCCCTTGATCTTGCTGATGCACTCATCCAGGTTTTTGCTCTTGTCGGCATGGAGACGGATGTGCTTTTTAAGCGAGTGTTGATGGCGATATTTCTTCTTGCACACCCAGCAAGTGAATGGCTTCTCGCCGGTATGGGTCCGGATATGCTGAATAACATTCTTCCTCATGGAAAAACTTTTCTCGCACTGCGGACATTTATACGGCTTCTCGCCTGTGTGCTTTCGGTAATGGGCCTTTAGTCGCTTTTTGCTTCCAAACGTTTGTTCACAGCGATCACACGGAAATGGTTTTTCCCCGGTGTGTGTTCTTTCATGAATCTTCAGATCCGAGTTCTGCAGAAAGCTACTGCCACAGA
>CALNXI010003091.1:0-13694 GCA_942486025.1 Porites evermanni
AAGTGAAACATGTTCACGTTTAGTAGATAAGTACAACTCGGTAGTGTTTTCTTTGAAACATTCAAACCACAATGAAAAAAAAAAAATCCCGCGTTTGAAAAACAAAATGGCGGTTGAACAGGTAAGAGATGCCAACGGATTTCTTTTTTAGGATCCAAATAATTTTTGGAGAGTTGATCTGAATTCATCCGAGGCTAATTTAATTGTTTTATTGCATTTCGGTTGCATTGAAGCAGATGCGAGTTCATTTTAAGCCCGGACTTGCGGTCCGAGTTGAGTTAAAGACGAGTGAAAGATAACGCGCGCAAACTATGGACTACTTAAATTTACAAGCCCAGTTTTAGCTATTCCGTAGTAGTGTAGGTGGGATCGCGCGCAGTGAATATTGATGCAGAGGTCATGAGTTCGAGCCCGACCTGAAACTTCTTGCACTTCTTCTTCTTCTTTCTCTTTAAAAGTAAAAAAAAAACCTAGAAGAAGAACAAAAAAATTCCTAAGGAAAAAAATTCTAGAATCAGAGAAAAAAACTCGAGAAAAAACAAAAAAAAAACCTAGAAGAAGAAAAAAATCTAGAAACCAAGAAAAACCTAGAAAAAACCGAAAAGAAAAATCCTAGAAGAACAAAAAAAACTCGAGAACGAAAAAAACAAAAAAAATTGAAGCAGAAAAAAAACAAGAAGAAAAAACCCTAGAAAAAAATTAGAAGGAAAAAGAAACCTAGAACAAGAAAAAAACCTTAGAAGAAGAAGAAAAAAACCGGTTTCAAAATGGGCTTGAAAAAAATTTTGATTTTTTAAAAATCTAGTTCAAAACCTGTTTTAAAAACTAATTTAACCTGTTTCCAAACCTGCTTTGATATCTGCTTTTAAACAACTGGTTTCAAACTGGTTCAAACCGGATCTCCACCAATCACAGATCGTGGTGTGTCACGTGGTTTGCTCTATATAAGTCGACGTCAAGCGCTGCAAACTTCAAATCGTCGAGGTTTTCAAAGATAGAGATGGACAACGAATTCTACAACTTTGAAGACGGTGAGGATGAAATTTTAAACAGAGTAATGGATAGATGGGAGCAGATGGGAGGTAGTGCGGTCAGTGGCCCTTTATTCAAGTTTAAAATGGTACCTGTTGGTAAAAGAAGAACATGGCGCAATGTGGTGCAACGAGAAAATTTTAACGCTCAATTAATGCAATTGCGCGAAGCAGTAGCAGGGGACAACATCGGCTTAGCCTTGACGGAAGCCCTGCATGATGCAATAGCAAATGAACTGCAAAGACAAAACAGACCAAATCATCATTGGGTAAACATTGCAATCACAGCAAATGGATTTCAACACGCCTATCAAACGGTTAATTTTACTGTCGGTGAGTTTTTTAACAGGACCGCTCGCCTTGATGAAATGCTCCAAAAATTGGCGGCAAAACTCAATTCAAACGAGTCTTTTCACCCTAGTGAGGGTTTTCAAGTGGATGTGGTACTTGTGCGAATGCCAGGTCAAGGGAAAGGTCATGGAAAAAAACACAATGCAGGACAAAGGTGTATGGACAGAGAAAACAAAAAGAAAAAAAGTATCATCACGATACATAACGATGACAATCTCTGTTGCGCACGTGCCATAGTAACAATGCGTGCGCATTGTCACAAAAACGATGGTGTGGACGGGCACAGAAATTGGGAGAATTTAAAGCGTGGCTTGCCTGTGCAAGAGAAACTGGCAAAAGAACTGCATCAACAAGCCGGAGTTCCCGAAGGTCCGTGTGGCCTAGAAGAGCTCCAAAAATTTCAAGCAGCATTGGGCTCAGATTATCAATTATGCGTTATGACACGCATGAAACCCTTCTTTCTCATCTTCAAGGGACCTCCTGCACCCGATAAAATAATTCTGTTAAAGTCTGATGAACATTTTGACGGCTGCACGTCGATCCCCGCGTTTACAAACAAGTCGTATTACTGTCTTCAGTGTGAAAAGGGTTTCAATACGGACGATAAGGCCCACCATCCCTGTAAAGCAAGAAGGTGCACGGCTTGTAGCCGATTTGACTGCCAGGACTATGTTCCAGGCACGCAGCCTGAGGATCACTGCACTCAATGCAACAGTAAGTTTTTTGGTCAACATTGTAAGCAGCACCATTTTACAACCAACCAGTGTCAAACCCACAAAACCTGCCTTCATTGTCAAGCTCAGTACATGGTGGTAAAAGGAAAAAGGCACCGCTGCGGCTACGCCAAATGTCCTGTTTGCACAAAGTACGTATTTATTCAAGACCACAAATGTTACATTCAGCCCGTCGTGGAGGAGGGGGAAGGTTGCATGGTGGCGCCACCCCCTCCGCTTTTCATCTATGCTGATTTTGAGGCCATGACAAATGCAGAGGGCATATTTATCCCTAATTTGCTCTGTTATTCATCGAGCGATGAAGAAGAAATACATGTCTTGCAAGGTGCAGATTGTACTCTAAACTTTCTGCTTGATTTAGATGATCTGACCGAGGTGCCGGACAGCAACCAAAAGCGTCAAATAATTGTGGTATTCCACAATTTAAAGGGGTTCGACGGAATGTTTCTAATAAGCGAACTCTACGGACAACAACGTGAAGCTATCAATCAATTGACTGTCGGCGCCAAAGTGCTGTCCTTTACAAGCGGTCCGCTCAAATTTATTGACAGTTTATGTTTTTTACCAATGCCACTAGCATCTTTTCCATCTACATTTAATCTAACGGAATTGAAGAAGGGATTCTTCCCCCATCTTTTCAACATCCCGGATAACCAACAGTACGTGGGCAGAATACCCGATTTGCAGTTTTATGATCCGGATGGAATGATGTCTTCCAAGAAAGAAGAACTGCTCCAATGGCATGCCGAACAGGTCCATAGAAACGTTGTTTTTGATTTTAACAAAGAAATGATCGAGTACTGCAAGTCTGATGTCGCCCTGTTAAAAGCAGGCTGCCAAAAGTTTCAAGAAGAATTTGAAAGCCAAGCCGGCTTCAATCCGATGACGAAGTGCTTTACAATTGCAGGCGCATGTAACATGTATTGGAGAAAAAATCATTTAAAAGAAAACACCATCGCGGTTGAACCAGTACGTGGGTGGCGTGGTGCAAATATAAATAGTTCTCTGAAAGCCTTGCAATGGTTGTATTGGAATGAACACAACATTGCCAAACAGGGCGCAAGTGCCGACCGAATACGCCACGTTCGCAATGGCGGCGAACAGTCCATCCACACCTCCAACAAAAGGTACTTCGTAGACGGATACGACCCAATTACAAAGACATGTTACGAGTTCAACGGATGCCTGTTTCATGGATGTCTCACCTGTTACCCAAACAGAGACATAAAACATTATGTCACCCCTGACAGAACCGTTGAGGAGTTGTATCAAGCAACACTGACCAAACGTATAGCACTGCTCAAAGCAGGATACAGAGTTAATGAAATATGGGAATGTCAGTGGGACCAACTGGTGAAGACAGATCAGGCAGTCAATCGTTTTCTGAGTTCCTTCGATCTCGTCCCACCCCTTCAACCACGCGACGCCTTTTTTGGAGGGCGGACTGGAGCCGTTGCTCTACATGCGGTGGCAGGTGAGGGGGAGGAGATACGCTATGTCGATATCACCTCCCTCTACCCCTGGGTGAACAAAAATTGTCAATATCCCATAGGTCATCCGCAAATAATAACTCAGCCAAGAGATCAGTCTATCAGATCGTATTTTGGTCTGGCCACCGTGGACATTCTTCCTCCCGCTGGCTTGTATCATCCAGTATTACCTTTGTGCTGTGGTGGAAAGCTTACCTTTGCTCTCTGCCGGTCCTGTGTGGAAGAGGAGCAAGCAAAACCTTTGTTGCAAAGGACGCACTACTGCGTTCACTCAGACGCCGATCGGATGCTACGGGGTACATGGTGTACCCCTGAGCTCATTAAAGCCATAGAGAAAGGCTACACCCTGGTCAAGATCCATGAAGTCTGGAATTTCTTACCTCAGCAATGACAAACTGGCCTCTTCAGAGACTATGTCGATACATGGTTAAAAATGAAGCAGGAATCGTCAGGGTGGCCAAGTTGGTGCGAGACCTTGGAGCAAAAGAGGGAGTACATTCTCCGTTACCAGGAGTGTGAGGGGATACGATTAGACATCAGCAAGATTGCCAAAAACCCCGGCAGAAAAGCCACAGCCAAGCTCATGCTTAATTGGTACTTGTTTCATGTTGCATTTTTTTTTTCATGCTGTCATGCCACCCCTTCTCATTCTTATTTCTTTTTATTTCTTGCAGCCTTTGGGGAAAATTTGGCGAACGTCAAAACAAAGCCACCACAGTAACAGTCAAAGAACCCTCTCATTTGTTCACCTTACTATCTGATACTACCAAAGAGATAAGCACCCTTAGATTGTGTACTGACGACGTGTTGGAGGCCGTCTATACTTCCGTGCAAGAAAATGCGGCTAAGGGGAAAAAAACAAACATATTTGTCGCAGCGTTCACAACTTCCTACGCACGTCTAAAGTTATATGACTCTCTCGACTTACTACAAAAGCAAGTCTTATACTATGACACGGACAGTGTGATATACAAATGGGCACCTGGTCAACCTTCCATCCCCACAGGAGATTTTTTAGGCCAAATGAAAGACGAGTTAGACGGCGATGTGATAACGGAATTTTGTTCCGCAGGAGCCAAGAATTACGCTTATAAGACACACGCTGGAAAGGGAGAGTGTAAAGTCAAAGGATTTACCCTCAATGTCCGCGGATCAGCTGTGATCAACTTTGAAACGATGAAAACAAACATTTTGGCCGAATTACAAAATCCATTGCAATACCGCCGCACCACTGATGTACTAACACCGTATTTTTTTCATCGAGATGTTGAAAACAAAAAAATTCGGGTTGTTCCACGTGTCAAAAAATATAGTCTAGTTTTTGATAAGCGAGTACTAAATACCAATGCATTAAGTTATCCTTACGGTTATAGAAGAATTGGGGAGGAAGTAGAACTCTTATTAGATTTGTAATTTCATTTATGTCAAGGGCGTGACGTCACCAGGTCGTCACACACGTCCCGGGTGTAACTTAAGCATGACAAGGAAATTGTATTAAATCAAGTGATTTTTATTGGCAATACAGTGTGTTCTTTCTTGACTTCCGATCGCGCTGTACATGCCACTAGTTCATGTTACTTTATGCGCATGCGTTGTTGGACATTCTCACAAAAGCAGTACCACATGCGTGAGCGCACAACATCCACTGCAAATATAAAGGTCAAGTAATGCCTCCTAGGTTATAAGACATTGCCCCTAGCCGATGTTACTTTATGCGCATGCGTTGTTGGAAATTCTCACAAAGGGGGTACCACAAGGGTGAGCGTACAACATCCACTGTAAATATAAAGGTCAAGTAATCCCTTCCAGGTTATAAGACATTGCCCTAGCGAATGCTACTTCATGCGCATGCGTTGTTGGAAATCACCCTAAAGGCGTACCACAAGAGTGAGCGCACTACAACCAACACAAATATAAGGCCATTTATTCCATTGTGCAATAAAGCAGTTGAGAGGTACCATTTCTTGACTTCCGGTCGCGCGGTCATTTCCGGGGTCTGGGGAGCAGTTCATTGTTGACTTCCGGTTGCGCGGCCATTTCCGGGGGTCTGGGGAGTAACTTCCGGGGGTCTGGGGAGCAGTTTGAGAACACTGCTCTCTGATTGGCTACTACCTATGACAGTTACAAAGGTCACGTGACCGTTTGACGTCAAAAATATGCAAATGAGGTCACGTGACCCCTATTCCCCAATACCTCTATTGACTTTCTCGCGCTCTGATTGGCTACTACCTATATGAGCCACCATTACTACTAGCCTTAAAAAAATGCGAGTTTATTTAACATATGTTAAGGGACTTGCCCCGCCCCTTCTCTGTAATAGGTTAATGAAAATGGGCGATGTGCAATCTCGTAATATTGGAAACAGAAACATAGTTAGACATGCCTTCCTTTCGATTCACTGCTGGTCAGCGGCCATGAGCAGTCCGCCTTATTTCCTTATTTCATTTTTTTCCCCAATAAATTTCACATATTGTAAATTAGATAATTATGCTTTTAATTATCAAACTGCAATTGTAAAATTGACCGAAAAGCCATTTTATGGGGTCGGCTGATAAACTATTACTATTACTTAATATTTCATTTCAATAGGATTGCTAAATAACGGTTTTCTCCTTTCAATTTAAAATGATAATAATAATAAGATCGGAACACAAAGGCAGTCAAAATAACAAAGGTTGGTCAGATATGATTATGAAAATACACCGTGCAACCACAAGTACACATTTTAAAGACCTGTAATGTTCACGTAAAGGTGGGTAACCCACCTGTTCATATAATCTCTCATTTTAATTTGATCAAGTTTGCATGATAGGTGGGGGTAACCGTATGAGAGATTGTAAAGACAGGCGGGTTACTCTACCTAAGCGGCTCATCTCACCTACCTGGGGATCCCCACCTCCATGTAAACAGGCCCTAAGCGTCTACCTTCCTTCGCAAAACGGCTATCCAAATTAAAGAAATTTCCACAGTTATTCTGAATCGTACTGAAGAGGGAAAAACGTTCGACGAGAGTGTCACTACATCTAACTGCGATGCGACGTGACATAATGGGAATTGATATAAACTAAGTTTTGCGGAATTGCGAACCGGTCAGTGACTGGTACATGTAAGAATTGTTTGCGTCTCACTTCACCAACTTATTCTTGGCTCGATGAATAAACAGTCATGAAATTGGATTAGTCTGGTGATTTCTCAGTTAAAAAACTTCGACATTTTGGTGACTAAGTTTTTTGCAAATAATTTTTAATGTCGTTGCAAATAAGGATGACCGTAGTACATAACATTTTATATTTATTAGTATAAATACATTAAATTTTTCAGTCATTTTAACTCGTATTTGTCCTCAGACCGAATTAAAAGCCCCGCCCCAAGTGGCTGAGTTCATAAAGTCCATTGGACGATATCCCTACTGAATACTGATAAGTTTTGAAGGAGGTCTCACATTACTGAAAAGCATGTTAAACTTGCAAAGTTCCTGATCTGAATTTATGATTTTTATGACGTTCTCGCTCCTGTGGTGGCTCTCTATTGTAAAAGCTCCTAATGTAAAAAAAAAAAAAATAAATAAATAAAAAAAAAATAAAAAAGGTGACTTGCGTACGGTACGAATGCTTAACTAATCGAAGTCGCATTATTTTTTATTCGTTTGGCGTTTTTGGTAAAAGGTCGTAAAGCAAATTGGACCAGAATTAATAAACAAGGGTAAAGGGAAGGAAGAGCGAAATAAAATACACAGTAAGGGAAAGGAAAGCGGATGTAGCAAACTGAATTTCTTTCAAAGGTTACTGTGAATGAATAAAAATAAAATCGATAACGATATTAACAAACGATAAAAAGATACTAACTAGTAAATTTAAATTTAGGAGAACATTCTCTGAGGATCTATTTCCGAACTTTTCGTTAGACAACAGCTGGGTCTCGAAGGTTAAAGTTGACCGCATTCGCAGTTAATCGGCAAAATCAGAAAAATCAATTCTCCGGATTGAAAGTAAGTATAGTGAACATATCGTGAATGATGAAATGGTTCGCTCGTGATATCAATGTGATGATTTTTCGATTCCCCGCCTTAACCTGACGGAAACAAGTTCAAAGTTTTCCTCTTCTATTGAGAACCTTATGGAGTCACAAATATTCCATAAATTGAACAATTATTGAATGAGGCTGAGTATGATGTGAAGAATTATGCAGATCGAGGAGGAGCATGCCGTCGATTGGGTGCTGCCTACATCGACCTCCAAATATGGTAACCATGTGCCGGTTGTGGGAATTTAGCAACGGGACAGACAATCAGAAACGATAAAATATTGAATAAATAATATTGAGAAGAAGCAAGATTTCAAGCTTGTGGCCCTTTTCAATCTCACTCCCGTGCTTCTATTTAAACTATTTTGGTGAGTAAGGGTCTAACGACAAAGTGATTTATACTGGAACATCGTTTGGATTTCATTTAAGAGAATGTATGGGAAGTAGCTTCCCCCCCCGTCGCCACTGGGTTGGACCTTTCAAGTATGTTGCACCCCAGTACTATTAGCCTTGTGCAACGGATTTATTACTTTGATTTCTTACAGTGAAGCTTCTTTACCTCTCGTGAAAAATGGACGAAGAACCGGCCTTTGGTGATGCTCTTGATTTTATATTGGCCACTGATCTGAGTCCATCCGATCAGTTTATGGCAGCTATAATGTGGTCTTTGTATGAAACATTTCAGTTCTTCTTCTGTTTTCTTGCTCAAGTCGCGACTAAAACTCATACTCTTGTAGTTTTCTATGGAGTACTAAACTCTATAATGATATGCTATCTTGGATGCAGCAGTGTTTCTTGGTGTTGCGAATAGGAAACTAATTGTAAGTTTATTTTATGATGTGGGTATTGTTTAGTTTTTATGTCTTCTCCGCAACACCACGAAACTACTATAATCTTAAGGCTCCAGTCACATGCAGTGATGTCTATATGAATTAGGCCGTTAATCGCCAATAAAATCCAGCTAGTGTGAGAAGTTAAAATAGTTGTTAAAGGCGGTTTTAGTCACGTAGGTACAAAACGATTATAGGCACAATCTAACCGGGACGTAACGGATGATCCTTACAAACTAGAAGTTGCTAAGGAAACTGCTTCGATATACAAGCATTCGCTTAGAAATCTCAATAAGGAAACTTAAGTTTCCATTCGCTTGTATGTGTTTCAATGCGCCTTGACTTGTGTCGTCCCGGTCATGAACGTTACACGTTTATGTGAATGCTATGCGCGGTGTGATTAGTCATTGCCCATGATCTTTTAGAGTATAGATACATGGATGCTGTCACGGGAAACTTGTTTCCTTTGTTTTGCTGAACAAAGCGTGCGGTTCTAAAAATGTTTGTTAGATACGTACTTTGGAGTAAGCAAGTGAAAGCCCCCCCCCCCCAAAAAAAAAAGACAAAGAAAAATTCGAATGAGCTATATACAAGACGAAGAAATGGAGAAACGCAGACAACAAGAGTTCTTGACAACTTATCGGAATGCCTTTAAAACTGCAAGAAATCTTCACAACAGTCTTCAATAGTGTGTCGCCGCTTACGAGAGACTCGTAGTTTGCGATTATTTTGCTCGTGGAGCAAGTGGGCGCCTTAAAAAACATTTCGAAGTAACTGAAAACAAGTAAGATATAGAGGAGGGAAGAACCAGACAAAAAGTACCATTTGGAACTCAAAACATATGTGTATGTCATCCGGTGACACATTCGCCTGCGGCTCGTGTGCCACTTCTTTGTTTTTTACCAAATTTTGGAATCAAAATGCTTCGTCCGTGATCTATTACTGAACAGACGCACGGCAACATGGAATCTATTTTTTTAAATACCTGCGTCGTAATAGGCAAGCAAAAGGGAAAACGACCAAATAAGGGTCAACTTTGCAACAAATGAAGGGCGTGCATATGGCAACGCTCACGGAGATCAAGCGCCCTACACAGTGGCACCCAGCGGGAATATAGTTCAAAACAACTTAAACATAGTATTGTTAAACGTAATTTAGTATTTAAACGGTAGATATAGGTATATTTTTATCCCTTAAAATTTTTTTATCTGTTCGGATTTCCTAGCTGAAAGTCTAGCGATCCTAAATTATAGAGATCAAAACTTACCTTTTCGAAAATTTCACCCAGAAAAAAGGCTCCCGAAAATTCTTCCCCTTAATGAGATGCATTTGCCTACTCAACAACACTTATATCATGTCGACAGTATTGGACAACCCTCACATTTCAAGCAAGGTTTTATTGTCTAAGAAAAAGTCACTTGAGCTTACAAATACTGCTGTGTTTTTACTCCGTGATTCAGTAATGATAACATAGAACGTTACTCTAAGCAATGCATAGGGAGGTAGATACAAAAGGTGGAACAAAATGTTTAACCCTGGATTAGCGTTAATCGGGTTTTCAGGAACCGGGACCAGGACTTTTCTCTTAACATTCGTCTTATTCAATTTCCCGGATGTACAGTCACACGGTGGGCAGACCAGCATAGACCCTGCTTTCACACCAGATATAAACGAAGTCTAGGCCGGGGTCAAAGTTCACCTGGAATTTTGCTGTCGCCTAATTACTCTGACTCCTAAAACCCTGTTCCCAAAATGCAGACAATATCGTAACTTTCTGTCTCAGCCTAGCCTGCGAACAGCGGACGTATTTCCGGTCGTCGCTTCTCTCCCTCCGAAACATAACGTCTGCGAACCCGAGCGGCAAAACAATATCCGCGAAGTAAAAGCTTTTGTTTCGTCGTTGGCCAATCAAATCAAAGGATAGAATACAGCTCGAGTGACTCCTCGCGACATTGCGCGCTGGCGTGTCTTGGACTTTAGCGAGAGTTACCAAATACGCTTCGGAACGTGAATTTCACGATCATAACAAGGTTTCCTGCGACGTTAAATACTGTTTATGAAGCAACTGCTTCTTAAGCTATGTATGTGATGTGGGCCTTTGGTTTGGCTTTCTTGTAGAGCCGTTTTAGAGATATTCAGAAAAGCGCAAAAAGCCAAATCTAGGGTAAAGTTGCATTGAGACAGGAGGTCAACGAACAAGTTAGTTTTCAGGATCGGAAGAGAGAAAATACACCAATATTTCCTAGCATCGAAATATGATGTTAAGCAGCCTTCTGACGCTACTTAAGATTAATTTGAGTTATTTCGAACTCTTTTATAAAACAATTTATCACGGCAATTGAAAATGTAAGGTTTGATATATATTTGCATTTTATTTGAATTCAAACAGAAAATTTTTTTACTTCCCACGGAGGTTATTTGCAAAAAACCACACTGAATAAGTTCCTGGTGTCAGATTGTCAGTGGCAGGTCTAGATCGCGCAAAATTCGGATTTTATCGATTTCAAACTTTTTTGTTTATTGTTATCATAGTGATATTGATTTTACTAAAAACTACATTCTCACAAACTTCAATTCATAGTTATTCACTGCTGAAAAGTTTGTAGCGATCGGACAAGGACAAAATCACTTTTAAAGCGATTGTATGATCTCCGAAAAACTGTATCGAAACACATTAAAAATTTTGTAACCTTTTTAAAATGGCTTTTAACTTGTAATTGTTATTACTATTTTTTTGCTCTACATATATATATTAACCTTGAAACTTTTTAATTGTTTTTACGGCTTTTATACTTTTTTATATACTTCTTATTATAAAAAATAAGCGCCATGAGCAAATAGTGCTAATGGCGCAGCTATATAAATGCATTATTATTATCATTGTGGTTAGTCCCGTATTTAAATTGAAATAAGCAGCGTCCTTTCCTGTCACTTTCCAAAAAGATATTTAAACCCTAATTAAAAGTGATATTGCGCCAAAACAAAAAAACAAAACAAAACAAAAAAAACAAGAAAAACTAAAAACCAAACAAAGAAAAGGACGCTATTACTTTCATTTAAATAAATTGCGAAGAAAATACAACGTTTTTGTCGAAAAAATGAAGCAGGGTATTCAAAGCTAAATAGTTCTGAAAAGTCAGTCGTTGTCGCCTAACGTTGCAATCCCAGAGAAAAATTCCCATGTAATAACATCAAGAAATAAAGTTTTCAAAAGTAGACTGCCGTACTTTTAGGTTAATTCATCTTGGTCAAAAATAAAGGTGGAGTTCACTAGCTTATGTTATAACACACTGCATTTTGGGCGCCGTTTTATAAAGGACTTAACTTCTAAGTTAACATCTAAGTCAGTTATCTCTTCACTAAATTACAAGATTCCGCCTTTATACAATACTGTAATCATTGTAGTGAAGGCACAGAATTTATTTCACAATCAGATTGTGAAAAAAATCCAATTGGGTATAGAGTAACGCACATTATCTAACAAGAGTATGAAAGTGATCTAGCAAATGAAGTAAACAACTTAACTTTCTAATTATTTAGTGACGTACCGTATGCGATATTGCAAGTTCTGCCATCTCCTGTGTAAGGATTATTGCATGAACAACTGAAGGAACCAGCCGTGTTTGTACATGAAACAAGTGAACTGTGACAGTTGTGAGTACCGAGGGCGCACTCGTCAACATCTATAAAAAAAATACTACTTTGCTTTATTGTAATCGTTTTCTAAGCAAATAGCTTGCCAACAGGATTAAATTAAAATCAATCGAAAGTGATAGACGCACGTGGACGCGCTATTGGTCGCCGTTTCACACAAAGGAATGCGCATTATCTCTTAATGAAAAGCAAAAGGTATGCTGCTCGATGGATGTTATCTACTTTTTGAGGAATATGTGCAAGTTAAAACGACTTCAAGAGGACCTATCTGACCTGGTCTCGTGGTCAGATTCCGCTAGCCTAAACTTTAACTAGTCCTAGCAAATGCAAAGCCCAGATCCCATCTTGGCTGTCGGCACGCAAGCCTGGACTCTGTAGTCAATAGATCTGATTCGAAAGCTCGAGCGTGTCCAGAGGCGCGCTACAAAGTATATCCTGGATCTACCATTCATTTGCGACCAAACACATAGGGACAAGCTAATGAAACTTAACTTATTACCGATCTCATGATTGGCACGGGTGTTTAGACATGATTTTCTTTTCTCTGTTCTCCCGCAGGTCTTAGTTACTTGCACTACCTGATCTAACAGCAACCATAATGTCACTGACTTTATTTCAGGGAAATGCAATTCTGTCACTTTTCAGAGATCTTGTTTTAATAGAACCACCAGAATCTGGAACACGCTAGCAGATGACTTTCAACTTTTAGATCAGTCAATTCAAATCGATCATGTACAAGTACTACGTGGATGCCTTAGAACATAACATTACTGCTTTTTACATATTTTTTTTAGCTCTGGGACCACTGTAATTGGCCTACCGCTGTCGTGGCACCCCTGCCTAATTAAGCATTTATTATTCTTTGTTTTTTTCTTTATTATTTAGATGTAATAGGCGAAGCTAATAAAATAAATAAAATCAAGAATAAAACATCTAATTATATCCTCAAAAGTGTTTTGGCAATTAGCGTTTGCAGCACAGTTGTGCTTTCCTGCTTTACACTCATTTATATCTGCAAAAAAGAAGTCAGGCACTGAATGATCAAAACTGATTTCCTTTTTCTTTCACAGCAATTACTGTGGCCTACCATAACATCCATTTCATGGGATCAATTTTCATTTTCAAAACGAGGTCAATCCTCAAACCTTTCTCCTTAAGCTTTAAAATTAATTTTCATATCAACTAAAGGCTTCGCACTTTGCCTACTTTTAAGACAGAAGCTCGAGTCAACTCGAAAATGGCTAAAATTGCATACAGATAGTGCAAATCACAAACTATTGGCAGTATGCAAGGGCATTTCAATACTTATTAGTAAGCGTAAAGAACCAACTGCAGCACTAGGGACTAAGCTTCATACTACCTTGTGGCTGAACTTGGCTTTAATGCGATATAACTGGAGTTGATTAGAAAAAGATTCTTTGTAAAGAAGACCGAGGTATTATTTTCACCTGTGCAGCTAGCTCCATCCCCAGAATACCCTGGCTTGCAGATGCACACAAAGGACCCTTTAGTGTTTTGGCAATTAGCGTTTGCAGCACAGTTGTGCTTTCCTGCTTTACACTCATTTATATCTGCAAAAAA